>CM073778.1:50247300-50326977 GCA_037158775.1 Hetaerina titia
TATGTATATGTAAAGGATCTGAGAAAAAACGCATATACGAGTATCGGGTGCGGCAGCATAATTCCCTTTTTTCAAACAAGGAAGTATTTCAAAAAAGCAAGTTATGTTGCCGCACCATGTAGTATTACATCCATCGTTTTCTTTGGGTGTCACGCTTATTTGTAGATTATTTTCCGCTTCTAACAGTGGAGTGTGAAATTTGGAAAAAATCGACGTTATCTTGATATCTTTTCCCTCCCTTCGACTCCGTATGATCGATATAAATATGATATTGGACGGTATATCTCTCATTGCCAATATTTTGTGGTTATCGCGGTGTTTTAAATGGATAAGAGTTAGTAAAAATGGAATAACACACCCCTACTTAGCATTTCAGTACTTGGCGCTCTGTCATCACAATGTATCGTATAATGAAAGTCGAACGTCATCGTCGGTACATCGTATCCCAGTAACGCGTATTCCATCGCCGCTCATAAATGGCGAGTTGTGATTTCCTCGTCGTGGGGTCCACTTGGAAAGTTAAATTCGATGCGAATCAAACTCATTTGATGCTGTATTTACAGTCGATTACGACAATTTCCAATACTTTGTTACGGTTGCCGCGGCTCTAGTTGCCATCCGAATGCAATTCCATATTTTTGATAAAATGGACACCCAAGCACCGAACATTTTATTTATCAATATAGATTCTTCGTCGCTTTCCGTTTCTATCGTTTTCTGTCGTTGCTACCTACAAAACGACACTGATGATAGTTAAGAAGGTCTAGAGAGGATTCGCTATTCAAATTGACTATTTCATACGCAATGGGATAAAAATATTTCAGTAACGAGTGTACATCTAGGGATATACTCCTTAAGCAATCACCTCCCCGCCTTTTCCTCGGGTGTCCTCAACCTCTAATCTCTCTTTCCTCCCCAATTTTCTCTTCCATTGGCAAAACTCCCATTTCTTTCACCCTATTTTGACCGCAAACCCCTACTACATCCTATCACAACTCGTGCAGTAAATCAACAAACTTCCTTCTCTACCTTACCAATTCCTAGTATTCTTTCTAGACGAAATTAAAACGAGTGATTAGTGTGTGTATAGGAAGGTGTTAGTCAAGTTAGCAGAGTACTGGGATACTGACCGATGGGCCCGAGTTCGATCCCTGGCGACGCCTCAGCTTCATCCAAGCTGGTGTGCATTTTCGAGTAGCAGAACCTCCTGGAAAACCATAGGGGGCAAGGGAAAGGGACTGCCCCCCCCCCCCTATCCGGTGTGTGAATTTCACAGGCCGTTGGGTTTAGTACTAAATAACCTCTCCCCTCACCTATAAAACTGATCTTTTGGTTTGTGTGCGACTTTTTTAAATATGTGTCTATGTTTATGCATATTAAATACACACACATGCATGGAGGTATTGTGCCGGATCAGCGTTTGTTTCCATCCAAAAAAAAAATAAAAGCAGCTATATTTGTGTACTGAATAAAAATAAGTTTTATTTCACTCGCAGCTAAAGTGGTGCTGAGGATCATCACAAAGAGGATGGGGAGAAGAGAGCAAGTTGTTACATGGGGGGATCAATTTGAGTTCAGGAAGGGGGAGTCACGTGTGATGCCATAGTAGTAATGAGGTCACTAATAAAAAGGAACGTAGAAAATAATCAGGCTGCATTTATCTGTTTCGTAGATTTAGAAAAGGCGTTTGATAGAGTAATATGGATGAATTAATAAATGTTTTGTAGAAAATAGGAGATTAGACGGATTGCAGACTTCTCCGCAACCTGTACATGCTAACTGCTCAGGTGCCAGTGGCAGGTAGAGAGTCGGGGTGTTTCAGAAAGAGGGGTAGGACAGGGGTGTCCATTATTACCTGTCCATTTCAACGTACATGAGGAAGAAATGGGAATGCACTTCGTTGGACAATTCAAAACGTCAGTTGGGTTTGCGGATGGACAAGCTTTAGTTTTTCAGTCAGCCAAGGGGTTCCAAGCATTGCTGAGTGCCTTGGAAAGTTAGTGTGATAGGCATGTGGTGGGAATAAATATAGACAAAACCTATCTTACGCGGTTTTCAAGAAAGGGGAAGACTTAAGTTGAACGTTAAAATAAGAGGGCAAAACTAGTCAGGTCGATCAGTGTACTTAACTTAGCAGTGTTTTGGATCAAAGTGATCGAAGTAGTTGAGACATAAGAGGAATAAATGCGTTAGGCGAAAAAGCTTTCACAACTAAGGGGGAGTTTATAACAGAGGCGTTGGGTAAGAATGGTGAGAAAAGATAAGTGAAAACTATGATACAGTAGTGTGGTTGTATGCGGCGCGGAAGCGTGATTGTTGAAGCAAGATGATAAGCGTGGATTTGGAGGCTTTTGAAATGTGTGTAGGAGGATATAAGCGGTGAAATGAAAGGAAGGAAATCAAACGAACAAGTTCTAGGTTCATCGTAATGGAGGAAAGGGTATTCTCGGCAGAAATCTAAAAAGAAGCATGAAAGGTGGATGCAGAATATTTTTACATGCAATAGGATATTGAAGACAGGTCCCGCTTTGTCCATCCAAAACCTACCTTAAACGGTTGAATGCCAATATTAATGTATGAATGATGTGTAAAAATATTTTTCATGGTGTTTTTATATAATTTTATTCCTTTTCTAATGCGGATGAGGACGCGACTATCCTTCTCCATATGAAGGCTTCCGAACAGTCGGAGAAAGCGGTCATTTGGCGAAATCGATAAATGGGACGCACTCCATCCAAAAAGTCAGTAGTCTGAAAACGTCCGTGAATTAAAAAGTGAAAGTTAGTCCACGCACCACGAAATGCATTTGTAAGGAGCATGTAACGGTCGCGTAAAGGCGAGAATTACGTTGGTGGTTTGTCCTTTTTTCGAAAAGATACGTTTTAATAGGGTTTGATCGAGGGATAAATAAAAGTATTAGTATTTATCAGGGTCTTTTGCAATATTTTTTAAAATTCACATGATTCCTGAATTAAAGTAACTCGGGAAAAGTTCATTTTGGCCCTAAATTTGTCGCGGTAAATTAGGTGTATTGTTTTAGAGTGTAAGTGTACTTCAACATTTACGTATATAGTTTTAGTCTTGACCATTTTGAAGTACTGCCGGCGAAGTCCACAATCTGTGAGCCCCAAGGGATTAATAAATATCGATGGTATATCGATACCATTAAATGGAATTGACCAGTGTTTTTGAATAGCAACGTTCTGGTTAAGTTTTTTTAATCTTATGAACTTAAACTAAGTGGAATTTGATTTACTTATAAAAACTTAAAATATTTGCCGAAATGTGCGGGTGCGTGTATAGTTACTTTCTTATAAATTTTGAAAAATGCCGTCATTATCCTTACTCAAATGAGGAAGTACTGGAGATGGTGGGTGAGGACAGGGGTTTGTTAAGAGAAATCCTATGGAGGCAGGAAAAATGGATGAAAGGTGTATTGAGCGGTAGGGGAATGTTGAAGAAGGTAATGGAGGGGAGGACGTTGGGCAAGCGAGGAAAGGGCAGGAACAGGATATGGATGTTGGACGGGATGAAGGAAGGAAAGAAGTACACAGAGATGAAGAGGGACCTGATGTAGAGTAGGTTGCTGGATTGGGTTTTGTTTGGAGTTACAAAATGTTTATTTGATAGTTGTGTCCATCCAAAAACCTACTTTAACCGGTAGATTAATTAATAATAATAATAACCTTAATCGAAGGCTTGAGAAGCGTACAAATAATATTGATTGCTCCTCGCTGTCATTTGCTTCCTTTTTGCTGTTCCTTCTGTTTGCGTCGCAGAATAATATGAAGACGACATAAAACAAAGTAAGTGAACAAACGTCACAACCTGAACGACGCGCGTTATTTCATCGATTTTCCAGTGGCAGACGTCAGTAGTCAACCCCTCGTAAGTATAGAAAACATTTGAAGACACGTAAAATGAAAGAACGCACTCAGTGAAGAAATGATTTCATTTGTAAATTCAATATCTCCTTTGTTTCGCTGTTTTTTTATCATAACATTTTTTGTAGCACAACCAGAAGCTGTGCTATATAAAGAATTAACGTTAAAATATTTCTATCACTTCCTAAATGTTAATTGAGGGTTCTGTTAAACTAAGGTGAAAGAGCATCGGTGCTTCTAATTTATTCCATTACTTAACTATTTTAATGGAGTATGGTTTGCACGTAAGGCACAAGAAAGTTTCACGTAATTATCCGTTGGGCCCTGGTGAGGGGAAACATATATTGGACACGCACGTGTAAAACTGGTTTCACATCCGTATAGGTATACTTGATACACACATCACAATAATATGCAAGTCAGACTTAAGGAATGTAGGTTTTATTGAACGGGTTGTAGGCAAATGTAATTAAAAAGTAAGAGGTTTACTACGCTTTTGTTAGGCCACATTTGGAATCCACGGCACGCATTTGGGACCCATGGGAGAAAACGTTAATTAAGGAATAGGAAAAGATTCAGAGAAAATTTTTCAGATTTGTTAATGATTGCTAGAAGACAAGGGTAACCATGACTGGTATCTTGGGAGCCTCTTGATACACAAAGAGAGCAGGAAAGACAGACTTGCAGAAAGGTACAGGAAACCTGAGTTTCCTTGGGACACCGAATGACTTATTATGGCAGTAAATTACATCGGTAGACTCGAGGATAGCGTTGAAATAAGAGAGGTCGACACCGACAGATTCAAGTACTCCTTCTTGCCTTACGCGCTACCCAATTATGCCTAAAGCGAGCCCAAGAGCCCAAACACATTAGGTCGAAGGCTAAATTTATTCAAATGCAATTATGAACAAAACATATATATTTCTGCATGCTTAGCAGATGTCCTAAAACCCCCCCCCCCCATGGCCTAGCAGCGACTTGCGGAGTATTTTTTATGCATATAGATAAGTGTATGTCATCAACAATGCTCGCCCTATAGAGCGGTAATTAGGATTTGGTTTAAGTGATCATGCCCAAGGCATCGACATCGGTTCTTTGATGTTTTTGAAACAGCATCACGGTTATTGTTGAACCTTGCGAGGGATGACGTACTCTGTGCTCCTTTCCAGCTTACATTTCTTATTCGTAATTTTTGGTATTTTGTCATATTTTACCGAATTTGACAAATTATTACCTACAGAATGTGAGGTAAAAAATACTATTAATGTAGTGGCATCCTATGATAATTCCGCACTTAATATAATATTTCCACATAATAGTCCTAGTACTTGGTACGTAACATTAAACTTGAGTTAACCATTTTCCGTTCACTTTGGCTATATATGAATCATGTTTCACGCTATTATTGTTAATGTTTTAGACCTATTCAAATAAATAAGCGTTGTTATTTGGAACCTACCGCTCGGAAGATACATCTGCTGTCCCTTCCGTCATTAAATCGTCCGTCTCCAAACTGCTCGGGTGCTTAATTCCCGGCGCAAAGGCAATTTGGCGGCTTGAATAATTGATTTTCCCCTAATCACGACAAATGGATGACTGTTTTTTTTTAATTGAGCGGGGACAGAGGACTTATTTTTATTGGAATACTTTTAGCCCCACTAATTAAGAGAAAGAGGACCACCGGAATCGATTTCCGGATCACAGAATACTTAAGATTTTATTTCATTATGTATTGACGATACTCCCCAAATAAACAAGCGAAACAGTTTCGCTATATCTATAAATCGTCCCACTCTCGGGCATCCGCAATGTCCAAAGTTCTTTTTTAACGGCACCCCACTTTATTAAAAAACCTCTGCGAGATGTATCAAATTTTCAGTGAAATACGCCCGGTGTGACGTTTTCATTTGTTGCTCATAGTAATTTATTCTTGGTCGGAATGCCTCCCCGGGGGACTGCACGCAAATTTTTAAGCCGGAGAAACTTTCAATGGTGGGTTATCGCGCTTGTCATATCATCCCTGGTTTAAATGGACGGCTGGCCTTAAGTGAGCGTGTTCCGGTGGACCCTCGTGGGGCTATATCCTGCCCACTGTCCTCCTAGGGCTCTCTGATTCCACCCCAGTATCCACCTATATACTTTCTGAGTTCTCTCTAGCTTCCGTTATACACATCCCATTTCACTCCTCACCGTCCTTCGTCGATGTAAACTGATAACTTATCCTGCACTCTCATGGAAAAGCATGCTGAGTATTACGAGAGGTATTGTCCTTGAAACTTTGCTTGGCACTACGCGGCATTCATTTTCTCATAAGGACGTTTCACTGGGTGCTCGTTCTCTAGTTACCGCCTGCTTGCGTACTGCTCTCCTTGCATTTATCGACCTTATCTAGAGGTCTCAAGTTAAATGGGTGTTTGAAGTAATTATTAATTTTTTGGACACTTTTAGTTCCAACCTTATCATTATTTATTAATTACACCAGCATTACCCAAGTGATTCAAGTTGATGCTTTTTCGCATACTTTCCCCAACTCTTCTGTTTGTCTTTTACATATGTTCCTACCCCATTTCTCTATATCTATATCCATGTGAATGAATGTATGTATATTATTATTATTATTATTATTATTAGGTAATCTACCGGTTAAGGTAGGTTTTTGGATGGACACAACTATCAAATAAACATTTTGTAACTCCCCACCTAGCAACCTAATTTATATCAGGTCCCTCTTCATCTTGGTGTACTTCTTTCCTTCCTTCATCCCGTCCAACATCCCTATCCTGTTCCTGCCCTTACCTCGCTTGCCCAACATTTTCCCCTCTATTACAGTCTTCAACATTCCACTACCGCTCAATACGCCTTTCATCCATTTTTCCTGCCTCCATAGGATTTCTCTCAACAAACCCCTCTCCTCACCCACCATCTCTAGTACTTCCTCATTTGTTTTCCTTTCGGTGTATGTATATATATATAAAAACCATAAACACAGTAATCAACCCGAAGGTCGGTTTAGTAGGTGATGGTAGAGCTCACCCATGTACCAAGCCCTATACGGCGTGAGAATATTCACACATCAGGGTAGGGGGGCCAGTTCCTTTCCCTGTGCCGGTTATGGTTTCCCAAGAAGACCTGGTACCCGAAAAACCAACTAGCTTGGGTGGAGCTGCAGGTGCCCAAAGTGCCTTGCCCGGGAATCGAACCCGGGACCCTCCGGTCAGCAGTCCAACGATCTACCCGCTAGACCACCGCGACCCGCGTATATATATATATATATATATATATATATATATATATATATATATATATATATTAATAGTTTATATATAAAAACTATTAATAGATAATAGATATAAATAATAATATATAATATATATAATCTATTAATATATACATTATATATATAAACTATTAATATTAATATATTATTTTCGCACACAGAAATATACATATAAGGAAAGGGGATAGGAAAACACATAAAAGACCAACACAGGAAAGGTGGGGAAGGCGGTTTTGAGCAGATCACAAATGTAAAAACATTTCCTTATCCGGGATTTGAACCACGGACCTTCCACTTTCCGGGCGGATGCTCTACCAGTTGAGCTAATAAGGAAACCTGATTTACATTGAGATCTACGATAGTTTAAAGCGCCAAAGTGCTCCGATAGATGTTGCCCGAGAGATGGCGTTATGGAGCTGTTTCACCCACCGAAGGAGAAATAGACGGCAAACAAGAAGGGGAAAGGATAGTAGAAAAGCATTCATACGATACTCTAAAGGATAGGAACGGTGCGTTTCATGGCACGCATAGCCAGAAGAAGAGACGAGCCACATTGGCCAAACACATATTCAAACTTGAAAATCCCGCCATACGGCGAACAAATATTATTTTTGCACATTTCGCACAGTTCGCTGTATGGCGGTTATATATATATATATATATATGTGTATATGTATATGTATATATATATATATATATATATATATATATATATATATATATATATATATATATATATATATATATATATATATATATATATATATATATAACATTTGGACGGCACATTGGAACACAGAATGAAATAGAGAACACGTAAAATACTGTCAAAAAGGCAGTCTGACCTGAAGAAGGCCTCGGAGTGGGCCGAAAGCTTAAACAATATACAATGTAAGTGTTCTTTTACGTGTTATCTATTTTATTCTGTGTTCTATTGTGCCGTCCAAATGTTATATTGCTCTCGTGAGTACTTCCACATCATCGATATATATATATATATATATATATATATATATATATATATATATATATATGTATGTATATATATATATATATACACACACACATATATATACAAAATAATCCACAACAGTTAAATGCTAGAGGTAGGAACGGTAACATAGTCTAAGAGATTAATTTATACAACGTGTTAGACACACAGGGTAACTTAGATTTGTTCCCTTGGCCCTTAGCTGCAAATCAAAATTTCTAACCGCTGAATCCGCATGCATACGCATATCATAATATAGTATCAAAGATGAAGTCATCTAATGGTCACCGTTTTTTTCACGTCGTCTCCTTCTGCCTGCCCATTAATATGAGGCCCTGAAGGAAAATTTCTGTGGCCTCTTGGGGCACAGGGGTAGGAGGTAAAATAAGTGGACGGAAAATATATGGCGATTTAATGCTCTCTGCCCGGAAAAACTTCTTTTGCTTAAATTGCGTCGCGGTTTCATTTTTATTAATAAATAATATTTATTGATAGTTGGGTACCCGATGGGATTTTTGAGACTTTGAATTTTGAAGAATTTGCATTTGGGAGAATTTGAGTAATCGAGGTGAAGGAAAAGCATTTTGGACAGTATGAAGGAAGGTATATAATAGTATGCAGTTCTAGACAATTGACCTAATGCTAACGCCGATTGTTTTGTTAAACAAAGCATTGAGGTGCTATGCTAACCAGAAGCCCGATAGTAATATGCAGGCTCCATATTAAACGTACATATGCCATATAGAGGCCCCGAGTATTAATGATTCTGAATATTATAGTTTTACCGATTAAATATTGTATTTAACCAAAAAAATTAAAGGCCTTTCCCTTCCCTCTATCAGGTAGGCATTAGCGCTAATGCGGTCTCTCTAATATTTATGCTCGCCGCAAATTCATGAAAAGTTTAAGCGGTATCTGCCTCTTCGAAAGAAACAAACACATGGTCTTAGTTAACCCAGATCCGCCTTTGGCCCCACTTGATCTCGGTAGCATAGTGGTTAGAGTGATCGGCTAATGACCGGGAGGGTTCTGCAGGATTGAAATCCATGTGATACCTCACAATACCCATGGCTGAACCCAAGCTTTGGGTTTCCCTTGGAAATTGCATGCGGTAGGGACTAGGCTTCACTAACCTGAATGTGCGAACTTGACACGCCGTAGGGTGTAGTGGTAGGCGGTCATTGCTCTCATGCATAGTAACAGCCTTCAGGTTGAATACTTTAGGTGAGGGATTTAAAAGGTAGCGCTTATGCTCATCGTAAAATACTCATTTCGAACTATTTTCATCGTAATGTTATTATTTAATAATGTTCCATGTAAGATGATCTTTTTCTCGATTTAGTCCATTATTCCAACTACTCCTTGAGTTTCACCTACCCGCTGGTAAGTTTATCTTCATAAATTTCATTCCAATGGGCACTTATGTAAAATTCTGTTTCTAATGACACTTCGTATGCCACATCCATTGCCTTTTCATGTGATGTCAATTTGTGTGTTTAGGTCTAATCTTTATATTTATTTACAAAGATAATTTATATTAATCGATTTTACCTTTTCATGGCTTTCCTGCTGCTAGTCGCATCCAGTCATGGAGAATTACAGAGATGCTCCTCCTTTTAATGATATCCATAAATCCATAAATCATGTAGTCAAATTTAGATCTCCTTTGCATTTATGGACGACACCAGCTGAAGCATCTAACTTTTACTCAATTATATGACTACCTAGAATAGAATGAGGAATTCCGTCATTTATAGGAAAATGCTGTGGTGTTGCAATACTCCCGGTACTCCGGCTAAGAACTGGCTTATAAATGACAAACTGTGAGGATCAACATTTTATAAAACACATAAAATAGATAAATGCACTAGAATATCGTGTTACAATGGGCGGAGTATCACCTTTTATGTACTACAGTCGACTTACATTCAAGTAAGTGTCATCAGACAGCAATTCACACATTCTCTGTGGGATGGCACCTTCGGCGTTGGTGTATTGTGATACAGAGTTAGGGTGTCTCTTCAACCTTTCTCTTGCCATCATTAATTCATTGCGGTGTGTAGTTTAAACATTGATTTGAATTTTACTAATTACTTCAATGCGATATCACCGCTAAAAACATGTTCGTGTACTATGGATGCATGGGATACGTGATTACTATTGAGCTTCTTTTGGGAAGATTGTCGTCCATAGAAATGGGGAAACATTTTTTAATTTCTATAATCATACAAGAGATAGTGATTCTTTTCGGCTGCGGATGGCTTTCTTGAAATAATCTCTTAAAATTCACCTTATCGTGCGCTTTATTTACATGTATTTAGTTCGGAAGATAAAATTTCCGTAACCAAAGCAATGTTCCCTACCGATTCTTATTGGGGAGCAAGTGGAATGTCATAGTGAAGTCTCAGGATTTTGGGCAATGAAAATTGTCTAAATTTCACGGAGAATTCCCGACAGGTTTTATGAGGGTGATTGGTAAGATTTCACTCTCTCCGGTTACCTATTTTTTCTACAGTGAGCTTTAGGTGATGGAAAAAGAGTTAAACGCTTAGGCACAGTCCCGGCGGGCTGTTTAATGTAATGGTATTTATTTTCAAGGTTCGGGTGTGACCTCCGGTACTTCACCGGCTCTAGTGCGACCCTTCGGTGCATGTAAGCGGAAAACGAAAATACTCCAACCCGCGAATAGGACAATGGACTTTGGATATCTTAGTTTTGTCGCAATGAATGAGATAGTAAAAACATTCTTTCCCCCTTTTTCTAGACTGAATTTTTCACTCAGTCTTATGCTTTCCACGTGGGTTAAGGCATTCATGAATTTACTTTGATTCTATCTTTGTGGCTTATCATATTTGAGAACCATTCCTTCCAAATTTCACTCTCCCTCCTTTATTGGTCAGTCTTGCTGCATGGCGAGTTCTCCAAGGAATGCTTCTATAGTGTTTCTCAGCTCATTTCCCCCGGTTTGCATTGTCGTTGGGCGTTCAACTTTCCTTTTTTCATCAGAAGGACGATAATTGGTCACCTTTCGCTGTTGGGTTAAATCAACGCTACTGCATAGGTTTCCCCCTTCCCATCCGCCATCCCTACGTTTCCTTCCGCCCCTGCGACGTTTCTCACATTTTCCCGCTCTTCCCTGCTCGCATACTCCTCTCGAGTAGGGACTACTCAAGAGGGTTAGGCGTTCGTTTTCGGTCCCCTGTTCCTCCTTATCCAATTTTCTCTTCTTTTTTTGGCACCCATCGCCATTTGCGCCCAAACCCATTCATTCCCCTGCCAAGTATCTCTCGTCTCTCTCCCTACCCTTCTCACCACCGTTTTCCAGTCTCCTTGTTTCCTCGTAGGAGTTCTTCTCCCCAACCCTCCACCATTCTCTCCGTTTTCACAGCTCCCGACCATTGGTGGATAGCGTTGCAGAAAATTCCCTTTCTGGCACTCGGTACTCCGTGGCCGGGCTCGAAGGAAGCTGCCAACCCTTTCTTCGTGTTGATACTCGCCGGTCGCCACTGTTGTTTTCGCTTTTTTTATCTCTTATTAGTTACTCAGCTTCCCTGGTCACGTTACTCCGGTTACGTTTCGATCCTATCTTCCCTGCGGAGTAATTCCAATTGCATTAATTCCGTGAGATTCTTGCTAGTTTTCTTCCCTCAGAGATTTCGTGCCCTTTCTTAGCAATAGGGGGGCCATTTCAAAGATGTTGCAAAACATCATTCTGGACCTAATTCTAGGAAATAGTGGAAGTTTTGCAACCTTGAACCTTTGCCAACAGGCAATTTATCTTTTTCTCTTGTTAAATTTTACTTAATACGGAGTTCCGTCCTTTATCATGTATTGTTAATTGTCCCATACGCTAATTAGTGAATTATCATATCGTACGTATATAAGTCTGTGTTTCCGTATAACCTCGAAAATATTCTAATGCTATTTTGCTCTCTCTATGAGGAGATATCAACCGAGAGTTTTAAGGGTTGTAATTACGTGTGCAGTACTTCAACATTGAAGTATAAATTCCCTATTTGAATTATTTCCATGCATAATTTGGTATAATATTAATGTATCTTCCTGGTAGATTTCAGGGGGCACAGGGAATGGTACTGGCGCCCTCACTCCCGTCATGCATTTCATTTGCGAAAGAGCTTAATGCGAGGTGAGCTCTTAACCTCATGAAATCAACCTACGGGTTAAATAATGTAATCGATCTACTATTTGGAGCACCTATTGACATGTTCACAAATTTTCCTTGATAAGCTTTTTCATTATGTATGCAGACAATGCGGGTACTGATATTGGAAAATGAACGTGTTTATCATTATTGGTCATTTGAAGTGTGCAAAGATGGGTTAGAAAATGAATATCATATTCCTTAAGTTAACGTTATACTGCAAATGACGGATTCAATATTATCATTATGCGTGTTGGAAAATCTGTACGAAAAAACAACCGAAATGAAGTTGAGACGCTGTATTAGTATTTATCTCTGTCATAGGTGTGCGAGAATTGGCAAAATAGGTCTTTCCAATAATTTATGTTACATAGTATTTTTAGCGAATAATTAAAAATTTTTTGTTTGAAAGTCGTGTAGTGCAATTAAAGCCTTCAAAGCTTTGTGGTTGAGGACCAGTTTTCTTAATGATGATTTAAAGCCAAAGAATGCCTGTAATGCTCACATTGGTTTTCAGAACTGATTTTGATTGGAATTAAATTGATGCATTTTGGAGATAAATTTCATAATTATTGACAAATAAACGTCAATTAATCATACCTTTCGGTCAAATAACCAATGATTGAAGTTAAGTCGAATGTATTAAAAATTCTTATGGCATAATCTGAAATGACAGACCATTTCTTTCCACTAAATAAACTGTTTAATTCATTAAATTAATACTGAATTTAAGTCGTTGGAACGTATGATGGATTTAAAAAAAATATTGACGAAATAATATGTCATTTCCAGTTTCTGTTCGGTATTAAAAGAGCGTGCCATAATGAATTTAATTAATTCTGCTGTTAAATGCTGAGAAGAAATCGGATTTACTCACTCATATTTGAGCGCGGAATCTAACTATCAGGCACTCGAAATCATTATATTGCCAATCAAACGGGAACGTTCGTCAATTTAAAAATAAATCGAAGTGGAATGATTGTCTTCAGAAAATAACAAATGCAGAATTTTTATAATTTTGAAGTGAATCAAGAATTTTGAAGTGAATGGAGTGATAATTGAAGTGATCGGGAACCTAAAAGTGTGATTAAATTTATGAATCGGAAACAGATCAAATCAGATAAGAACCTTAGCGTGGGCAGTGGTGAAAAAATAATTTTTTCTGCAAATATACTTTCCTATGAATAAAAGTTACGATCTCATGGAGTTAAAAAAATTTAAAAATTCGCCTTCTCACTTACCTCATTATTTTTGAATATCACTCATACCTTTTACACCATCATCCCTTTGGAAGATGAGATGTGCGAGCCGTATCATACGAATCTGAAATAAAACTGAACTTATGTCGTTGAAGACCATGGGAGGGATCCATTTGGACCTAAATGCGTACGAATTTAATGTATTACTGGCAAGATAATCAATTGTAAGCGTAGAAGGACCGAGCGACATCAGTATCTAGTAAATATTAATGAAGGGAGCCTGTAAAAGTTCCTGAGAATACATTCCTGAGTTTCCGCAGTCCACTAACCAGCACTTTTTTATATTTGCCATGAATTCACTCAGTGATGGTGGGATTTTGCAATCTGTTATTTCGTTTCTTAATTCTGTGTTCCCTGCGAGACTATTCAGTGATGTACACCGTCCTTCGAATGGGCGTTATTGAATCCTTGGCCCTTCTTCTTTATGGGTGTAAACCAATGGCAGCATCGAATTTCTCCCCACCTTTCTTCGTTCCCAAAATGTCTTCATAACTTAAAAGTATCATCTATCCCTACTGTTGAAGAGCCTTCGTTGGTGCAGTTAATAGCAACGGCTACTTCTTCATCTTCCTTACGGCTTAACTCTATATGATAATCAAAATTAGTCTGTGCATTTAACATGATTTCTGCATTTGAAAATAATTATTTAAGAAATCGAGAAGTTCTTTTTTTTTACATCGTATTGATCAAAGGATCTTCAATTCCCTTTGTGATACTCCTCCTTTGCTTTTTTTGTTGTATTTTTTATCAGTAAATTAATAAAATGTAGACGACTGTATTCGTGTGGCATAACTTCATCTGGAGGAGATGCCTAATGAATGCAAATTAATAGTTTCAGGTTGCAATCTCTAAGATGTGAGTTCTGTAAATATAAAATGAACGTACATACGATCGTGATGCTTTGAAAACGAGGTTCCGAGACCGTAAACTTGATTGGAACTAGGTTTGTAAAGGGAGGGAGGCATAAAAAAGTTACAAGTAAGGGGAAAGATAGGGAACACACACTAGGTCACTTGGGTGTGTTTGGGAAACAGTGACCCACGTTCACCCTAGCACACCCTAGCAGAGTGATCGAGTGGTTGTAAGTTAGTTTTATTTTTTATTAATTTTCCCTTTTTGAGTGTGATTGAGGCATACCTGGGGCACTGTTTCCAAAACACACCCAACTGACCTAGTATGTGTTCCCTATATTCCCCTAACTTGTAACTTTTTTTATTTACCCCCCTTTATAAACCTAGTGCCAATCAAGTTTACGGTCTCGACTATCTCGTTTTCACGTGAGTTATCCCTATTTCCCCTATATTTTCTTATCACCTGAAATTTCATCTGGCCTAAGTTTCGATCTTAAGAAGGCACCTTCACTTTCATCATAACCGATTACCTGTCCTGAATTTGACATGCTAATTTGAATATGTTATCAGCTGCAAATGCTGCAAATATATTTTGGGTCACCGATCCTATAACGGAAGTATGTATGTTTTAAAAGGCCGAATTTCTCTTAGACTTATATTTCCGTAACAGGGAATAATCAACTACCTCCCGTCATATTTAATTTCTTATTCATGTTGGGCACTTTAAACGTTAATAAAAAGTCTAATATTAATGGAATTAGGTATTAAAATTTAATAATTTTTGTATCACCTTCGATATTGGACGATATTACTCAGATAAGAAAGTAAAAGAACACGTTTTACGTCTTAATGGAGTCACTATTCCGCCATTATGTGATAAACATGACAGCGTTGCCAAAGGTTAACTCCTTGGAGGAAAAAATAAAGTAATGCACCGCACTGTGCTAGCATGAATTTATTTTAATGCTTATCTTGTTTTCAGATATTAAAATAGGAAGGTTCTTAGAATTTTATTCAAACTGCTTCCTACTTATTTAATACTCAAGTGGAATGTTCTCAGAATAAAAGTTTTCTTAGAATTTGTAAAAGGGAAAACACTTAAAGTGTTTAAATTTGGCTTAAACATCGTGGACTGTGGCGCTACGCGCACGACTGTGAGTACCTGTGACATTGTATGTACAGTATTAGTCGTAAAATATTGTTCCTTTGAGGCCCCCAAAATTTCAGAGTGATTCAAGTGGGAGTTTTTGGCATGGCAAATTTAATAATATAGTACGAAAGTACACCTTTTTCAATACACTCGCAGTGTGAGGGGATTACAAAGTACGTTTTCCTCATTTGCCGATTTATATTCTCAATGTTACTTATAGTTGGAAATATTGCTGTGTTGATTGGTTTGTACTTATAGGTTAGGAATAAATTTTATTCTTAAACGAATAAGAAACATTCTTATTGTTTGCATGGCTAACCGTTAGATTGGTACTATCACAATATTTACCAAATTTCGGTATATGCAAAGGAGGATTGTGCTCGAATTAAAGCGAAAGGAATAAATGAAAAATGTTGAAAGTAATATTATGGCACTAAAAAGTCTGACGCTTCAAAAACGTGGTAGCAAATTTCAGATCGCCATAGAGCTCTGTTGCATTTTTTGTTTGTTTACGCCACGGAATTTCCGAGTATTTTTTCGGCACTTTAACCAAAATATATAGTAATTATAAATGTACACAATAAATTATCATCTGGTCTTAGTTGAGGAGCTTTAGGAGGAACTTTTATTTTAAACCTGCCCGATTACCTATCCTAAATTTAACATAATATTGGATAGGATTTCAGCGATCGATCACTACAAAAATATCGTTGGAATACCGATCTTTCAGCAAAGATATTTAATTTTTTTATGATTTAATTATTTAAATAATGAAAGCCTGTTTGTAAGTAGCATTGAAATTCTGTTTACCAGCAATATTTGTGTATACTTAATTTCACTGATGTAACATTGAACACCGAATTCGGCACTATTATAACTTAAAGAATGGTAAAAAATTCATATATTACATATCCTTTTGTGAATGTCACCGAAAATAACACTTTTAAAATTTCATTTAAAAAAGGACAATAATGAACCTAAAAGTCGTCCTTGCCGTCGTCTATGTCATCATTCCTATGATTGCAGTACTTCAGAGCGCAGGATCCTCCTCCTTAACGATGTTTTTAGTAAACCTTTTGTCAGTAGCTAAATATTCAGACTTAAGATACGTCACGTATTTCGGTTTTTTCTTTTAATAAAGCGCCGGTAGATAAAGACTTTGTCTACAGCTGTCGTAACAAATAATCGTCATCCATTTAATCGATAGCGCAGGGGAGGTTACGATTAAAGGGATTCAATGACGATATGTAGAAAAAAGGCATTTAAAGTTATTGTTGGAATGTAAACAAAAAATACCGGGACCGTAAACTTGAATGGCATTATTGTTGGAAGTTTATATTTTCATTTCAATTTCATCGATCTTTCTGTGCTATTTTTTAAACGTTAGGAAATTCAGTCAATGGATCACACAGTTCTATTCCGACTATTGTAATGGAAAATCGCTTTAAGCATTAACCTTAATCAACTTTGCTCAATATATGCATTTCGACGAAAGGGAATGAAGTTATGAAAACATACCCATATTCGTTTTCATCCAGTTTATCGTAAAAGAGAATGTACAGTTTGAAAAAAAAACGTTGAAAACCTTTGTACTAAGGAATATGGCGCATTGAAATTCATGGTTGAGAATTATCGGACTGGTAAAGATGTATGCGGTTTTTCATTTCCAATGACGCAGTTATGATTTACTCAAGCAATTAGGAGCCTACGCAAAAATATATCATTTCAAAATAAAACAAAAATCCACCGACCGTTTCAAGAAATGTTTTAGGCCGAAAAGAAATCATTAAACTATTAGTAAACCTAGATTGGGAGCTGCTCGTGGGAAGAAGGCTACTCGGAAGACGTAACTCAATTGAAAAAAACCAAAAACACTTTGTGTTCAATTCTCATCATCAGCGTCCGTATTTAAATGACATCACATGTTGTTACCGGTCTTTGCTTTCCTGTCCTACGTCCTTCGTAATTTGTGCTATGCTCTGGGTGATTAATTCTGTTGCCAGAGAAATGAATATAATCCAATATTACATGGGTAGTTGTCACTGTATTGATCGGTACGGAAAACCGACCGCTGAAAATTAAAGAAATACTTTTTCTATCTATAATTAACGAACACAGAAGTAGAGAATGTAGGTCGGTGTGTCTTTTCACAAAATGGTAATATTGTCGTTGGCATTATTACGTTTGGAATTTTATAGCTAAAGTTCTAATCTACCTTATTGGATTTTAAGGTGAGCATTCTTGCGCATCCATGCCAATTGGCACGGTATATAATATTAAATAGTAGGCCATTCCAGTATTTTTTCTGAACCAGAAAGATTTCCGATTCGATTCTTGTTCTATTTCTGCCACGCAATTTTCTTTTGAAGGGAAGTGAGTCCCTGCGAGTGACATGCTTCTAAATGTTGCGATTTCTTGAAATATTCCTATAATCGATAGAGGGAGGTAAAACAGTTACGACCAAAAGACACGTAGAATCTCCATTCTTTGTCTGTGTGCAGTTCGTAAATTGGGGGATGTGGAAAGAGGGAGTTAATGCCCTATACGCGTTATTATGCGTGGTTAGCACAGAAAAAAATCCAAGCCCGTAAGAGATAAAGTTCGGTTCAAGAAATCCCGAGTAAGCGGAGAGGGAAAGCGGTGCTCGTGGAATCATTGGTCCCGCACAGCTATTTTTGCTGACCGACCGTAAGAGGAACGAACGCGTAATGGCTCATTACTATGTATTGGGCGACCCAAGGAACACAATAGGGAGTTGAGATAAGGAGAGTTTTGCCTTTCTCCCCTCTTTATGTTTGCAGTGGATTTTTTTTAATGGTAGGTGACGATGGGAGGAAAGAGAGTATGAAGAAGAAGGGAATGGAGCTGTAAGTATATAGATGTGAAACATACATATGTATGTATGTATATTTTTACGTCTGTGTGTATAGGATGTCTCTGTTTTTTCAGCTGAACTTGTAAAATGCGCGTCGAGCGGTGGGGGTGGGGCGTGGTGTGGCAGACGTGAGTAGTGGGGGTGTGGAGGGGGTTGAAAATGACGATGGAGGAACTGAGTTGGGGATTTTAGCGAGAGAAATCGTTGATGCGTTTCGTACTCAAGGGATCGGTAAATTATTTTTTTTTCTGCAGCGATGTTACACTCCATTTAACCTTTTTTTTCCTCCCACAATCAGTCATCCCTCCCCCATGCAACCCTCCCAACCCCGCTTACCATTTTTCTTTCGCACGAGTATTCATCCATGGCTACTTGTGTGTGGGACGCGGAGTTGATGGGGGGTGGTCGAGGTAGGGTTTTCATTTTTTTGTTTGGGATTCCGTGAAAGAGTAAAAGATGCATCGGAACGTCGGCGGAAAAAAAAATGCGGAAGCTTGATTGCGGAGAGTTTTCAGTGCTTTCAAAAATTGACGCCTCAGACTTTTTTATTGGTCGTGGAAGGGGGTTGGAAAATAAAAGATAAGGACGGAAATTTGCTTCAAGTAGATCCCCCTGGGACGGATGCGTTGTCGATAATTCGTAGCCGGGTAAACCGGGGTAGCTCAGATGAAAAAACATGCATATTAATGCTGTCGTTTTGCTATCATAATAATTTACATGAGATAGATATGAATGTTCTGTATCTTCAGGAAATTTTTAGCTTTCAAAGTGAGTGATGGTTAAAAAAAGAAATGCCAAAAATTATCACATACGTTATGTCATGGCTTTTTCTCTCTTTATGTATGGCAATTTGTCTCTTCCAGAGACATGCTTTTTGAGGTTTGGGGATTACTCAACAGAATTCATGAAAGCTGGTATTATTTTATGGGCTTAAATTTTTTAAGTGCTTGTAAGAGGCTTTTCAGGTTAATTCATTATTGATGACTTTGTATTGAGCAGAAAAGCAAGGAGCAGCATTGGACTTAATTCTTCTGATATTCTTTGGAATTTGAAAGCGTTCATCGCTGTAATTCCTCCCTTCACCCTTATTCGAATGCATTACATAAAAAAATAATAATTGAACAAATTGTGTTGCATATTTCGGATTGCATTTACCCCTAAAATATTTTCGTTATCATCACTACCCAGCTATTACTTCTTGCAGGGTGTATTTGTACATCATCAAAAATATAATCACGTTAAGGATGATACCGTTTGAAATTCTTTAATATTACGAGAAATTTTCATTATGATTAAATTTACCTATCGTTATTGTAGTTTTGATTGGCTGAAATACTGTGTCTTTCTAAACCAAACTACGTACACATGAAAATTCACGCAGCACTCTTTTTTTATCAATTAAATTGAATTGGATCTCGTTGTATTGTTCTTGCAAAATTCATTTTAAAATGTTTATGTGCCACCAATATGAGATTTTTTAATTTTTAGATAAGCTACTCGTAAACGTAAGCAATATTAAAAGCAGTAACAATAATCGTTTTTGACCTTTAATTTTTCTGAACTAGACGATTACTAACGAGGTTTTTAAGTTATTTTTATGGATGCCCTTCCCAGTACTGCTACAGCATGAGCTCCTACTTAAGAAACCCTGCTATAACTTTGATTTTAAAGATTTTTATTGACTATCAGTGAGTGCATATATAATACGTTTTGGAACCTCTTTTTGTAATGCGCTAGATGATATATTCCTATATTTAACGGTAACTTATCGTAATCTTGGTCACTAACGCTGCGGTTAATTTTCGCAATTCGTTAGCTTTTGAAGGTCTTTTTTTTCACCTATCTTCATTCACAAAAAATATTTCATTTACGCGGCCTTACATTTATTTGAAAGTTATCATTTTTTCTAATGTAGCGACCTTAGTTAGCATTATGCTACCATCTCCTGATTACCAGCACCGGGTTTTTTCGTTCCTCGATTGTGGATATGGGATGAACATTGGTGCCTCAACCGTCAGGTATCTAGGTACACATGAATGATTATTACATTTTTGTTTACGTTTGGACATCAAAATCTGGGTGACATTGCCGACGCACAATGAATTTAGTTTATCAGTGATGGCTAAAATGGGTGAAATATTTAAATGAGTATGTACGGTGAAGCTTTGATGCCTTCGCAATAATGATAATAATTAAAAACATTAATTAAATTAAGGACAAGATGACTAAGTTTTAAGTAATTATCAAATAAATACGTGAGCTCCTCGTTTTTCTTGAACGCTTAGCCAACGTATCAGTGAAAGCTTCGAGCTGTGCCAAATATTTATCAGTTTCCATGTTGGCAACTCATTCTAACCAATGTGCCATAGTCAGATACTTTTATTTACTGGGATGGTCAATTTTTATGTTTTCTTGCGTAAAAGTTATAGTGGGCTACTTCTTGTCGAAATGTTGTTTCGTAAATAGTTTTCTATTTTTTTCCTTTCATTTTAATTTAACTAAAAAAATTTTATCACAATGCTGAAAATACACGTTATGTGAAAAGCCAATGAAATTCCTCTTCATTCATTCGTTTTTCTTAATGTAGGTATTCTTTTATTCGAGATTTCAAATCGAAGTGGAGGATCTTATTTTGGATATGGAGCTAGTTTTCAACTAATCTCACTCAGTGAGACACTCGGGAATCCTATGAATTTCCGGAGAGCACTTCCTTTTTAAACCGGGGATCGGAAATTATTAGAAGGTCGCGTCATTGCGAGAAGCTGGGCTTAATACCAGAGATTCTCTCGCACAGCTAGTATGAATTCAAGGAAATCTATTTCTGTGACGCTGATGGGTTTGAGCTAAAAATCTAATTTTGGATCGGGCACCATTCCGTATCCTACAGTGCTCATTTGAAACGAGCTGTCTAGACTCCACGCTCGCTTATTCCCTCCTCGGTTCTTTGCTTAGGCATGCGTAGCCGATTGGGTCGGATCCGTTATCACCCGGAAGCTTCGGAAGTAGAGCTAACTCCTCTCAATGAACATCTCTCACTCTCTGCTCCTGCATGGTGAGTTCACCCTCAACGAATGCTCTGAGCGTCAACTTGAATCGCATCGGACTGAAAAGATCTCTTCCGTTAAACGCTATGGGGAATACGTCATAATTCTAAAATTTATCTTATGCAGGAGGTTGATCGCAGAAAAAAGATCCATAAGGCTGCCTAAATATTAGATATAAATGACCTAGTATTGGTAGGGGTGAAGGAAGAGAGGTTGTCAGTATGTATAATTAGAGGGAGGGAAAAGAGAACTGAGGAGAGATTAATTGCTTGCGGGATTTTAAAGTATAAATTCTCGGAAAGGACATGGACCAGTGAGTATTTTGTAAGTATTTTGGAATAAATGGTGAAGGAGTTGACATTATAAGGGAAATCAGAAGAGTAGGACAATAGATTGCCTTTATTGTTCATTCATACTTGGAGAGTCCTGAATAACGTTTGCACGTTTTAAAAATACACCATGAATTAAAAGACTACTCTCAAATCTATACATATGTACTTTATGACCATACGAGTATGATGGGGTACTATTATTATTATGACTAAGTAATCTACCTTTAAGGTAGGTTTTGGATGGATCCAACTACCAAATAAATTACAAACTATAACTAACAATGTACAGTTCAACAACCTACTCTAGATCAAGTCCTTCATCTCTGTGTACTTCCTTCCTCCCTTCATCCCGTCCAGCATCCCTATCCTGTTCCTGTCCTTTTCTCGTTTGCCTAACATTCTCCCCTCCATTAAATTCTTCAACATTCCACTGCCGCTCAATACGCCTTTCATCCATTTTCCCTGCCTCCATAGGAAATCTCTCAACAAACCCCTCTCCTCACCCACCATCCCTAGTACTTCTTCATTTGTTTTCCTTTCGGTCCATTTCACCTTTTCCATTCTTCTCCACACCCACATTTCAAAAGCCTCCAATCTACTCCTACCACCCTGCTTCAGTACTACGTTTCTGTGCCGTACATAACTTCACTCCATGTGGAGGTTTTGACGATCATTTCTTAACATCCTTACTCAACGTCCCTGTCATCAACTCCCTCCTCCTTGTGAAAGCCTCTTTGCCCAGCGCAACTCATCTCCTTACGTCCTTACTACTTTGACCATGTTGGTCAAAAACACTTCCGAGATACGTAAACTGTTCCACCTGCTCTATTTTTTGCCCTCCTATTTTAATGTTTAGCTAATCCTTTTCCTTAGTGGTAAAGCGTATAACCTTTGCTAATATTGATTCTCATCCCCTATCTATCGCACCTAATTTCTAACTCACTCAGCAATGCCTTCAACATCTTGGCTGACTGAAAAACAAGAGCTTGGTCATCAGCAAACCTAACTGATTTTACGAATTCCCCTCCGACTTTCATTCCTACCTCCAGTTCTTCCCATACCTCATTAATCACTTGCTAAACATTTACGTTGAACAGCACCGGTGATAATAGGCAATCCTGCCTTACACCTCTTCCTAACACTGCCCATATGGACTCGCCGTGATAATAGGCAATCCTGCCTTACCCCTCCTCCTAACACTGCCCATCCGGAATCTCCGCTCCCCACTCGCACCTGAGCTGTCTGAGACATGTACATGTTGTGGATTAGCTTCCTGCCCAATCTATTCCTATTTTCTGCAAAAAATTCATTCGTTTTTTTCCAATTCATTTAACTTATTGTTCTGTAGTCCACACATTACGTAGCGTATTCCTTTTTCGGAATAGGAACTAACATTGATTTCACAGTCTTCCGGCCAAATCCTTCTTGATAAATACTACGAATCAGTCCATATAGTCTTCCTCTCACATTTTCCTAAACATTTTAGTACTTCCGCAGTCTAACCCCACGGCCTTATTTGGTTTCATCTCCCTTTATGCCCTTTCTTTCTCATCGTCGAGTATGTCTGGACCTAAGCTATCTTCACCTACGCCATGTTCCTTTTCTATGCCTAACCTTGTTGGCTTAAGTTCTTTACCGTACAGTCCTTCTATACACTCCTTCCATATATCTTGGATCTTTTCTGTGTCAACTATTATCTTTCCCGACTAATCTCTAACTGTTAGCACAGATCTTCTCTTCTTACTTCACGATAGTGATTTAACTTTGCTGTATAGCGCTCCAATTTCGCCCTTCCTCTGTAAATTTTCCATATCCTCGCACTGCTTCACTATGCTTCTTTTGCTTTATTTGTGTCCCGTCTCAATTCGTAATTTCATTCTTTATACTTCATTTTGCTTAACTCTGTGATTACATTCTTCCATTGTCTTCTCACATCCATTTTTGTAATCATCTCATCCGTGATCCATGGTTTCCTTGTCCTTTTCTCATTAGTGGTTCCTATTGTTTCTTTTGCGGTTTTCGGTATCTCTATGTTGATAACTTTTTCCCATTTTTGATCCCATTTTTCTTCGATAGTACTCACCTTAACCGTTATCCATGATTTTCTCTACAGTCTGCTGATGCTCCTTTCGTGTGAATCCATTCAATGCTTCTACATTCTATATCCTGGCTATGACTTCATTTTATCATGTATAATAACTGTAATAATGTATATTGATAATCATATAAAATAATGTTTGTGAAAAATACTGTAACTGTAATATGTTATAGACTAAAAAAATTAAAACCAGTTTTATATCTTCAATTCTTATAATTTTAATAAATGAATTGGGGATATTGCGTTTTCCTAGCAATATCATTAGAACAGTATTGGAAACGAAATATAGAAAGAGAAAATGCATTAGATATGAAGGGTCAAGGATGCAGTTGGAAAAGCATCAGCGTTGTGGAGTGACACTATTTCAATACAGCGCATTTGAAAGAAATGATATTTTTAAGACTGCGTTCAAATGCGTACGCCCATAGTGTATTGCCCGATGTTAAATTGCTCTCTGTTGATTCCCTTGGGTGGAAGTATTTTTTGTGATGCAGCCCAATTCTCGACTGTATTTGACCATGGCATCGACTTGAGAGCATTCCAACGGCCTTCCGTAGGAATTTAAATAGTGGAGTTTAGTTTGTAATTTAGGTTTTGCCGTTCCTGGCTTCACCAATTTAGAATACATTTCATTCTGCCTAATACTTAAAATTGGAAAAAAA
The DNA here is from genome assembly GCA_037158775.1 of Hetaerina titia. Classification (NCBI taxonomy): domain Eukaryota; kingdom Metazoa; phylum Arthropoda; class Insecta; order Odonata; family Calopterygidae; genus Hetaerina; species Hetaerina titia. The sequence continues at coordinate 50,271,886 of CM073778.1, forward strand.
ATTACCCTCGTTATGTGCAGAGTAGAGAATTCTGGGTTGAACTGTTGTGTGTGTATATACACACATACACATAAGAAAACTCTGGTTCCAAACTTATCTAATCATGGAAAGGCCAAGAAAGGACACCGACGAGTATGTTTGATGTTTGGACGGTCACGCTGGTTAATAATAAACATTTTTTCGCTCCATCCCTTAATGTACTGACACAGCAACTATAATACGAGTAGGTTATGCTGATGTGAACGCTGTGTGTATTTTATGCTTTAAGAAATACAGATATTTTTACATAATACGAGTCTGGCGTATGAAACCCGCGCACGGCGGATACGAGGGGTAATTTTCTTTCCCCATCCCACCTGTGATTTCCCACAATATTATTGGAATCCGCGTTAAAGTTTGGCTGTCAAATATCCTGTGGAATGGTGACTGTTATTTATTGCCTCAACATTTGATTAATTAAAATTGATGTTCACCTCTAACAACACTTCCGTATGCCACAGCACGAAATTTATTTCGAAGTTTTTCACTTCACACGTGGTGTCATCTGGATTTGAATCTTGAGCTCTCCGGTCTGTGCCAGATGGAATAGGCCCTCAATTACTTAGGCACTCAGGCAAAATTATGGCCTTATTTTTTCAATCGCGGGTCTCCTTATCTCAAACTACTTAGAGTAACTGTGCATTCGATCTTCAAAGAAGTGTTTTCTTCGACGGCTCTCGGTCTCCTTTTTATGTGTAGCACTCAAGTCATTAATACGAGGGATGGGGAGATGCAAGTAATTCGTCATCTGTTCACTTAAATCGATAGAGTTTTACGGAATGTTATTATATTAGGTTACCGTAACATTTTCCATACTCAATGTTTACATTAATTTTTTCGTTAAAGGGGACGTTAGGGAACGGAAAGGAACGTTGTTCACTATTTATTTATTTTATTATGTTAACCACAACATATATTATCGGTGACATTATTATAAAAAAATTCTCATCTGCCCTTTCTCGTACGAATGAATTTGATTGTTCGCTTGCTGCTTATTTTTTTGTGTTATCATTTCACTGTCCTGTCCTGTTCATTCAAAAAAATCCAATTGACAATAATTAGTATCCCTTATTGCTTCCCTTCCGGGTGTGAGAAACAGGTGATGACGTCGAAAGTATGTGAAACGCGTTGTATCTTAAAATAAAGTGTGAGGAAAAGTACAAAATCTTTTAATACGTAGTTTTATATATTTTACAAGTCGTGGAGATATGAAGATAAGCGTAGTTTGAAGACATTTAAATGTGAATGTGAAGAAGAAAAAGAAAATAAAATGGACGGAAAGGAAAACGAGCGAACGGAGTTTTGGGCATGATATGGGAAGAAATAAGGACGTTTGGAGAAATTCAAAGAAGCTAGGTCGAGTGGATGCAGGAGGTACAGGGGGGCAAGGATATTCTGTATATGGTAATACACGTAGAGGATACAATACTGAGACAGCGAGGTGGATTGAGGAAAAAATATGTGTTTCGGATGTAATTAAGACAGGTAGAAAGCTTACAGAGCTAAAGAATGACTTATTCTAATATTTTCTGTGGAGTCGACGATATTTTGTACCATATTAGTACGTACTCGTAGTTAGGGCTTAAGAGTCCAGCCAGTTTTAGCGTCAGGGTCAATCATAACCCTAAGACTGCTACTAAAATTTCATTATTATGAAATTACCATGGAAATTTTTTCCCAAATCTTCCGTGATAGTATATAATCGGGAAATAAACTTTAAACCAGTGGTTGACAATTGTCGGTTTCTCTAGTTTACTTGTAAAAAGGATTTTTTCGTAAAATTTTTTATTTAAGGCAAAATGCAGTACGTACCTTCTACTTACCGTTCAATCAAACTTCTAATCTTCGGAAGCTGATCGGAGTGAAGAATATTTAAAATAGAATAATTACATTTGGGTCCAGTCGTGGGAATCATTGATGGAACAGGTAAATAAACGCTCAAAATGTGGGGCATAACATCTTACGAATTAACAAAACTGGTGATGACGTGGAAACTGGTAGTGTTCAATGCGAATGAATCCTCTGGCTCACACTTCTCCTGTGTGGTTTTAACATGCATTGAGAGAAATGTACTTCAAATGGTACAAATGAACAATGAATCATAAACTCGAACGTGAATTCACTCTCAATAACCAAACATCATTATGTTTGCTGATAAGGAAGTTTGGTATTTTTTAGATAATATAAGGTTATGAAATAATTGATGCATGATTGGTAGCACGTGTGTTAATTCCTTATTTTAGGATAAAATGTTAATATGATTTTTTAATCATAAATTCGATTGTAGTTCAAAAGTGATGTATCTTAAAAAAATTCCGATTAAACTTGGGTTCTTTTTATTTTTTAACAGGTGAGATGCCAGCGTTAATTGGTGTTAGGAAAAGTCACGGTCACTTTTGAAGAGGATGAGAGATGGAAAAAAAAGTTATAGCTCGTTAATGCCTTTCGTGCTCCTCGAGAGGATAAAAAAAAAAGATTATTTATTTTTAAGACAAAGGAATGAGTTTCAAAATCCGAAAAGATAAGCACCCGTTAAAAAAATGCCTTTTAACCGTAATGTTTACGAGAGGATAAAGTTTATGATTTTTTGCTGAGCATCCTGCTGAGAGGTATTAAACTTTTCCTCATCCATTCATTATTTTCCTCCGTTTCCTGCCACCAGGATATTTATTCGCCTATTTTTTTCATTCATGAACTGGATTAGGAGATGAAAAATCTCCTCTTCTTTATTAGATGCCACCTTATTCAAAAAGTCGCGTTAAAGCGCTAAGTCCGTGTGCGGACTTGTCATCCTCGCGAGTTTAAACACTGTTTCCCTTACGAAGTAAAGAGAAACGCGCACAGTAATTCGCTAATGCCGTTATAACTAACACTCTTAACACCTGCAAGCAGGCCATAAAGGAAGGTGACGGACTCACTTAGGATATCTGTCGTATATTCTTCTTCTCATTAAGAGAGAGAATTAAGTCTTTCTCCCAGTTTTCATGAGGACCATGGTTTGTTGAATATGCAGGGGGTTGTTATTGCCTCTCGCATATCGCTGGCTGATCTCGCCGTTTCGGTCAACGAGATTGTGTCGTTAAATTTTACTGACGTTGTTCCTACACATCGTGGCTCTCTCTTAGTCACATTTCACACCAGTCTATTGGTCATTCTCCCACTTCAGGGAAAGTTATACCAGTGTTGATTAAATCATTTTCAATGATAATTGACAAATAGCCTTGCATTGGCGCCGTTGTCTTAAAACAAACAGAAATGAGGACTTGTGAATCGTCTTCATGGCCAAGTGCTTTCCGGATGAACTCTTATCAAATAAATAAAGGAATATCGTCAAGAGCAGTTTTTTATATCCATCCCATATTTCTGGCTTAGTATTAAGATATTCATTGCCTGTTTTCATGGGAGCGAAAAGGGAGGTTGTAAGCAATAAAATTTTGCTGTCTTCGCCAAAGTGTGCAAATCCTCCGTTGACGTTCAGACAGACGAATAGAACGATATTTTTGAAGACTAGACGTATGATAGTTTTGCATTTCAACTCTTGAAACCATCATGTGCAATTGAATTTCTTGAGGACTAAGTTATGTCTTGTTTACAGTGAGTTTTTACTCATGTTGACCTTGTTTATATCATTTGGGGAGTCGAGTTTCGGTCAGATACGTAAAACCAGGGAGATGGATAGTATAACGGATAGATTTAAAACGTCGTCTTTTTCCTCGTAAGATTAGAGACCAAAATAGATATGATTGCAGAAGCGAAGAGGATAAGTAGTATTGGTAGTGTATATGTTTTGTCAATATCATTCATGCATCTTAAAAAGACCTATCTTTATAACATTGCTCCCACATGATTCCAACATTGTCTTGTCGCAGAATATTTTTGCACGTAAGAGTAGCTCGTAAGTAGGCTCTTTCGTGGTGATTTTTTCGAGTGCATGGTCGAAATAATATCCGTGCATAGATGTAATGGTTGTGCATGCATGGCTGGCAATCGAACACCTGGTAACTTAACACCACCCGGTATTGCGACTAACAAATTGGTATAATGGTATTTACTCGAGATATTTTGAAGACACATGGCTAATGTACATCGTAGTAAGTTACCCATATCCGTAATGTAAAAAGTATGACAGATTTTTTCCGAATTTTCCGTGATCCTACCGAATCAAGAAAAATTGTCCCCTAGTAGTTTGCGTCTGTGACCAGCTAGAAGATGGTTGAAAGAGGTACATACTAAATCCAAAGGCCAATAAAATAGTAACCAGGATAGGTTAGAATGCGAGAAATCGGGAAAAGAGAGGCTGGAGGAAGAGAGGAAGCGAGTTAGCATGGGAGTGAAAAAAAGTAGTATCGAGTTTTTAGAAGCAGGAGGGTAAACAAAGAAATGAAAAGGGAAAAATTAGCGTAAAAAGCCTTCGCGGATATTGAATTCGCAAGTTGTGAATTTACACAGTATTAAAACGTTCATTTGAATAAAAATTTGGTATTAATTTTGTCTCTAAGTCCTAAATATTCCTCCTAGTATTAAATGCGGCTTTCTTCCCATTTGGTCCGCTATTGTTCTTTTTACAGGGGCCACTTAATAATTGCGGAACGACAGAAGAGCAACCTGTGAATCCAACATTTATTTAAGGAGCAGAAAAATACGAGTGCATCGGCTCAAGAACGCACGTATTAATTCAAATATTTATGTAAGGTTCGGAGCTTCTGTAAATTTAATTGTGTTTTGTTTTTCGGTTGTCAATTACGTAATTGTGCGTCTTATTTTTTCCAATTTACTGTGTTACGACCGTTAAAAAAATTTCAATCCCCCATTTTTGCCTGTATGCATTTCACCCTACTTTCCCTGTCTATTTCTGCTGAGGAAACGATGATATACGTGTACATATGATGAAAGTTTGTGTGTACATAGATTTATGCACATATATGAAAAATCCTTTCTCCGATTTTAATGTGTATTCCAAAACTCCATGGTTCGTCTTCACACCCAATGATGCGTGGCACGGTGAAAGGCATAATACCAATAAACATGTATATAAAAGTACTGATATGTCCGTGATTAAGTATGAATAAGTGTGAATGTCCTTATCATTCTGTTTTATGATTTGTATGTATCTTTGCAAACAACTAACACCATCATCAAACGGTCATAAATGATAACCCTGTTTTCGACCTTTAATGAGTACTTAGTTTTTATTCCTGTTGACCTTCACATAAGCTGAAGTAAAGTCGTCTACAGGGGTCATTTTTCTAAATTGTTATTTATTGTCTGAGCAAGAATTGCGATATAAATCTTTTTCAATATTAGGAGTCGTTGTTATAGGCTATAGATTGTGATGGAGATTTACCTCGTCGGCTAAGGACGACTAAGGTTGTATGTGTTCATGGATTAGGACTTTCTCCACGGTCAAGGGACGAAAATTTCATATTCATTAGGTCTTCGAAATTATGCAGACTAATTGCTGCGAAGGAAGGCTGAGCAACGGTGTGATGAGGGATCTGTTTAGGATATCAGACAGTGTAGTTGAAGTGAAACGTTGAAGGTTGAGATGGTCGGGCAACGTAATAAGAAGGACAACAGCGTGGTAATGAATGTCTGAAAAAAACCATTAGGAGGTCGGGGAAGACATAAGAAAATGCTGGAAATACCAATTCAAGTAAGACTGACAAGATGAGGGTCACCGAGGAAGATGCTGGAGGCAGGCAGAAATGAAGGCAGCCTGTTGACGAAGCCAAATACCACCTTGCGTATATATGGCCATGGGAGTTAGTGAAATTTATTGCGAGTGGTTATTTTCCATAGAATTCAATGGAGATACATGTGGCCCATGAGTCGGGGAATTATTGAGGGTCGTAATTGGAGAATTAATTTGTATGGACACAGGGATTTGCTGACGGGATGTATACGCAATAATATCAACCGAGTTATGGTGGCAGTGGTTTCGCAGCCCTTCTCTGTATCTGTGTCAGTAGTCACACAAGACTCGTTTAATGATGTTCTGATATACTATTTAAACCATTACACCATCATTTTTCTTCTACGTAGCATTATCAATGGGATAAAATTGACATCGACAGGCGTTACTATCTAGTTTACGTTTCCAGGCTTTACTCCGTGGAGTTGTATGAGGTCCATATTGAAAGATTTTGTAATTTTCCACTGACTCTTTTTTTAAGATGCAACGCGTTTTGCCGCAAGTCAGTGAAACGCATTGAATGTTAAAATAAAGTCTGTGGAAAGTTATAAAAATACAAGTCAAGCACCGTATATATACATATCTCTGGGCGGAGGGGAAGAGGAGGTAGGAAAGAAAGGATTGGTTGAGCTAGGAAGAGGGGGGCTAAAAGTCTATGGTTTGAGGTGGAGAAGGAGGATTGGTAGTACTGACAAATTAGCAATAATTGGATAACTAAATTAGATAAAAACCAATCAGATAGTTAGCAGCGCATCAAGGCTACCGTCTTGATGCGCTGGAGCAGTTGGAAATCCTTCAACACACGAATTACGGGGAAGATGTTTTGACCAACGATTTTCTTTACCCTTCAAATTCCCCGTTATTGTTTTTCCTTCACCCCCTGCCAGCTCACCTGAAGCCAAGTGAGACTTTTTCAAAAATGTAGCGACTCCTCCCAGCCCGCTACTGAGTCACCTAACTATTTACTAAGTGCCGTTCTCCCCGTTCACAATAATCATTTCCCTAATCCTATTCCAACTAATCCGACGTCAGGCGGGCTTTTTGCAACATTGTATTGAACCTATCCTTCCAGCTTGCTAATTATCTAATTGTTTTTGTCTAATCTAATTATCCAATTATTGCTAATTTGTCAATATTACCAATCCTCCTTCTCCGCCTCAAACCATAGACTTTTAGCCCCCCTCTTCCTACCCCAACCAATCCTTTCTTTCCTACCTCCTCTTCCCCTCCGCCCAGAGATATGTATATATACCGAATCCCAAACAATGGGTACGACAAAACAAAGAATTGAAATAGGTTCTCTTGGAGTCCAAGGACGGATATTCATATCGGGTTGGATAGGCGGTACTGGAGTTAAATTACTCTTCTATTTCAATGAAGTCGATTATTTAAAAAATATATATCACGCCACTGTCACATCTCAGAGTTAAAATAAAATTCAAGACTAGAATTGTATGCTACGCCGAGATAAATAATATAATGTGGACGTTTTTATAAATCAAACCACTTTGCTTTTCCACATAAACTTTTCATTCTCACGACCCAGGTTTCCTTATAGCATAACACCATCAGGTTAAAATACAAGTCAAGCACAGGTATATAGCCCCTATAGTTCATAGCTCAACCAAGCCTTTCTTTCCTACCTCCTCTTCCCCTCCGCCCAGAGATATGTATATATACTGTGCTTGACTTGTATTTTTACCTGATGCTATAACGAAACCTGGGTCGTGAAATTTAAAAAGTTTATGTGGAAAAGTAAAGTGGTTTGCTTTATAAAAACGTCAATTAGTTATTACCCTGACTACAGAGGTAGACTACCAAAACATTGATAGATAAGAATCGAATTAAGGTGACATCCTATGGAAAAATACAAAAAAACAAAAAAGGCGAATTATCAATCACTATACTTGGATACTAGCTGTTATTGCTGTTAATTACCCCATTAGCTGATGAAAAAATGATGTTATGAGGTCAATTATTCGGAGAAAAGATTTATTTTACCAAACTCAATCACAAAGGACTATACGTTGCGTTTCTTATTTTTGATTTTTAGTTCACCTATTTCTTGTTATACTAGTGTTGTTAAAATATTTGATAAAATAACACAACAGCTATAATTGTGGTTTTAATTCATGCATCAAGTACACGTGAAAGGGCAGTCCGTATGCACACATTTCATTCAAGCGGTTATATTAGCCTGCATCATTCTCTTTCAAATGCAAAATTTTATTTTTAGTTTGGAAGCAACCAAAATCCTGGAGGTTATAAAAAGACTTTGGATTCATAAATCGTGAGGGGTAATTAATTTATATTGCATGATCATATTGGTATGCACTGTCCAGGGGAGAGAGGAAAAGGTGAGCAGAGGGTAGTCGGGTTGCTGGAATAATGGTGTTTGCGTAACACGTTTTACTGTGGTAGCAATTTTGGCGCGTTATGACTTATCATCTCTGCGGCGGGTGAATCTTCGCATTTTTTTCACGCGATTGCTTATAAATGGGTTCGTTAAAAGGGTTCTCTTGAAATCGCTTCTGGGGGGTGGGGCCCAAGAGGACTATTTTTTGGAGCGCGTTTTGATAAAAATGAGTATTAGAAGCAGTCCATCAAAAAGCAATAAAACGAGGCATAGATTGTCTACAAAAGCATGCTTCTGTAAAGTTGGTAACCCTCGTCTCTTCGAAATCTTATAATACGTATTTTTCTATTTTATTTTTGAAGATTTAATTAGCTATCGTAAATCTAATCAACTGCTAGCAGCAGTTTCTAACCAGCTATTCAAAATTCAATTCCTTTTATTGAATAGCGTTTGTGAGCTTTTGTGCACTTGGCTTACCTTCACCCTTAGTAGAGCAAAACCGATTTGTAATATTATTTTTTATGGTTTATTACATGATTTTACATGTGCACGATAATGTTTACATGATTAAAATAATATTCTTCTTTCATTTGATTATTTGCTGCATAACTTGTTATTAATTGAGATTCGATTGGTTGCCGGTGTTAATTGCCTGACAGTTTAAACTAGGGGAACCCGATATTTTTAGGAGCTCCAGGTTTGATAGTCCGCAGTAGTCTCGGAACTGAGGTTCGTGGAAGATTGATTTTTCAATAAACCGTAGTAGCTCTTCGAAATGAAATATTTTAACCAAAGAGGAATATCTGAGAATGGCCATTGTGGTCCCCCTTCGCAGATTTATGCCTCCAGATTGTTCAAGTTGTCTAATTTAGTGAAAAATGATGATAGAATTAGTAATGAAATAGGTTTGAGTAAAGGAAAGTTGGAAAATGTTATCGTTGGAACTTATCGAACGTATCATTCCGACTAGGAAATTGTTATCATTCCCGTCTGAATATAACCGTACAGTAGTAGTAATTTCTGTTCGGTTAAAAAAATTTTACTAATAGTCCCTAGAATTCTATGGGGAAAGGACCAGTAGCAAAATAGCATTTTTTTGCGAATTAGAATATATTCGTACCCCTTAATCCATTCGGTAAATAATTTCGTACTCCTAAATACTAAGGCATATTCATCACAAGTCAACGTTGATTGAGGAGGTAGTACATTTTATGTGTGCAACATGAAGTAACCTACAGTGTTGCGGATAGTGTAAACATTGACTCTATATTCCTCGTCACTCTCGTTACCATGACGAGGCCATACATAACTGAATTATGCGACTAATGAGTAGAAAGATAAGCGGTATTTTTCTGGATCGTAGATACCCGCTCCAAGGGTAGCGAAAACATTATACGATCATTCGAGTCGCCTGCAGTTTTTAAGAAGGCGCAAAAAAAGCTATCAATTTCATTGATGCAGAGATATTTATATCTCTTCAGGGTTCGTCCCCGGAAACAAATATTTCTTTGGAATCTCTTCTAATTCTTGCAAATTTTTGGGGTGAGTTTTTTCTACAGTGGAGTTTATTCAACGAAAAAAAATATTTCTTGCTGAACTGTATTGGGGCGAATCGGAAATCAAAAAAAATATTACCATCCGATGAATATAAATTCTAATAAAAATGATTAAAAAATGAAACACATCCGATGAATATAAATTCTATTTAGGTAAAATAATACCCTTTTATGCGAGCACATAACACGATTGTATTTACACTGGAGATGACAGATTTGTTTCATGAAATAAAATGAAGTTATCAAGGTAAACATATTTTACCAAATGGCTACCTTTTGGCTGAGGAAATAATTAACGTTTATTGGCTGATATAAGTCCTAGAGAAAACCCGAATTTATTTTGCATGCTTATTAGAGAGTATCAAAAAAATGTAAGCATCGCGTATTAATTCTCTTAGACCCGTGAACTCCGTCTGAAAACTAATGCAGATAGAGGCATCTCTCTTTTCAAATACAAGGGCGTACTTTCATGAGATTCTAAGGTAAGAGAGTATACAGACGAAATTTATTTTAAAGGTATGATTCCTAGTTTTTCTCTTAGTTTTTCGTGATGAGAAATGAGTGAGCAATTTCTACCCGTTTTAATTTTGGAACGATATTTATCAGAAATTTGTATTTATTGCCTTGATGCTCTTATGGGATTCGATAAATGTACAAATGGATCCGAGCAAGATCACACATGATGTTCTCGTACATTTTCCTTTACCGGAAACGATCATTGCAAGGATAGCTGTTTTTTTATAGGGGAATTTAATGGGTTGATTTTGTTCCTGCCTCTTAAACTATACAGATGAGTTCATATGAAAGCTATATTGACCTCGGCTTTAGGAAAGGCGTCATACGGAACGTCTTTTTATGATGGTTAAGGCTTAAAGGTAATTTCTGTTGGAAGGATAAAGCGATAGCATTGGAAATGTGCTACTACTTTAATGTGATAAAGGTAAAATGAATGGATAAAATGACTGAAGAAGAGATTTTGCGAAATATGGAAGAAGAAAAGAGGTATACTAACAACTGAAAGGAAAGATGGATAGCCATAACAGAGACGTTCGTTTAAGAAAAGGGAACAGAAGAAACTGTGGAGGAAGATGGGATCGCATTAAAATTTTGCATCGAGAAAGTGCAAATTTAGGAATTTTCACCTTCCGGATGTAGTTTGGGGTTTTTTCAGTAAGTTATTAAATGTTTTGTTTATAGAGAGTGATGCTGGTATTTGCCAGTTCAATTCGCCAGTATTCAATAAATTAGTGTGGTTCTTATTTCATTTAGGGTAGAAACTTGTTCGGAAAGAATTTTCCCGATTTTATTGGAATTTCGACAAAGTTAATGAATCTGTCAACGCTTTGCCGTTGGGAAAGCTAAGTGAAATCCAATCGTTGGATTCAAAGAGCACTTAAAACACTTCAAGAACGGTCGCATTGTTCGATCAGCGGTCGCCAAATACATTTTTGAAATAGCCCAACCGGCCATCAGACTAAGCGTTACCACAACTGACTGAACCGTCGAATATCATTGCAAACGTTTTGAGCAAATTGGATATTGTCGAGAGTGCCCCAGTTACTTAATTTGAAAGGTTATAAAACTTAGTGTGGAAGCGCAAAAAAAACGATGATCACTGTTCTCTCTTCCTCCGTTCCTTGTCTCCTCTTCATTAATTTCTTCATTTGTTGAAGTAATTCACCGTTTCCTTAAATAGTGGGATTCATGGTCATTCATTTTGACGATAACCAAGTGTCAGCCGTCAGCCTTCTTTCGCCATTAATAATGGATGGTAATTATTGATGCTTGTTGAAATGAAGTGGTTTTACATTCTTTTGATGTAGCGTCCAAGAGTGTTTGGCGGCCTCAGTGGCGGTAGGGTAACGTACTCGTCTGCTTAGAGGTCGAGGGTTCGGTTCTCACTATGGTATGCATTCCTCTTCTCATCAAATCCACCCGCGATTCTGATTGTCCTTTTTGTTATTTTTGCTTAAAAATATGATAAAAAAGTCAAACTTTGCTGCTTTCCGATTTGAGCTAAATAAAAAAGTGATACAGAGAGCCCTAGAGATTTAATGTAGTGCATTGCTCAGTTTTTCGCATCAGAACATTTTAAAAAGCCATTTAAGCTTTCACCGGAACATTTTTAATATTTGAGGTACACATGATGTCGGTTCCTTTTCCTGTTTGGGTTGGTATATTACTCGCTAATTCACGGGGAGTGTTTCACTCAAGTTTCAACGGCTAGGTGAAGACCTGAGTAAAATCTTATCATTCCTCATATCCAACGGGGTTCGTAAATTGTCAATGAAATTGATGTTCTGTTTAAAATATTGTCCAGTTTCAAATATTGGAGCATTGATTTCAAAAGAGATCCTCTGTATCGCATCCCTTTGCCCAAATTAAGGTGAAAATGACAGCTCATATCTGGAACATAATTTTTTTTGACAATTCACGAATTAGATTTCTGAATAATATTTATAAATTAAGTTCAAGTACATTTGTCGGATGAGACGTGATTTGGGTACTAATTTCGAGGAGGAAATAGCTGATATCCGAGCAGCACTATTGGAAATATCGCGCGGGGAATACCATGCATAATTCTGTCCATGTTTTGCTTTAAACAGTTAAATCCAATTAAATTCGTGAACTTTTGAGTGCTTTGTTAACAACAAGAAACTGGAGAACATTTTGTTCGCCATGCATGTACTCCTCCATTAAAACGCATGTACTCGTAATTAGTTGTGCGTCGTATAAAACTTATTCGGTCGATTGCTATTTCCCCAGGGTCTACAACAGCCAGCATATTGAAATATTCCGAAAGAGTATTGGAAAAGGTTAAAAATAAGTTTATGATGATTGAAAATCTACATAGTCAAGATAAGTTACGTATTAAAGCATTTTTATTGTTAATGGTGTACAGTTGTATCGTTCGGCGGATCAGCTTTAATTTACACACAATTTGTTTCCCCCGCCCATATTCGTTTATAGCTCATGTGATGCATATTAATTAAATGATCATAAAGCAACGTTTGAATACAAGGAAGAGCTTGGTTCGAGAGTCTAATAGCAAAAAATAGATCTCGTTAAATTTTGCGGTGATGACATATTTTAAAAATTTCATCTCGTTTTGTGTTTTCATTTGTATTTCCGTGTATAAAATACCTGAGCTTAATTAGCTTTAGGGGTTTCGGAAAAAATATGTTTTCTAACATGTTGCGAAGCGTGTGGGACCATTTTTTTCCCCTTTCCACAAAGGTTGCCGAGATCTGGGGGAAAAGGCTGGGTTGAAAGGCAAAGAGTGTGGATCCGGAAATTATACAGATCCTCATTATGGAGAGGAAATTAATCTCGCGTAATAACCGTGTCGTGTAAAAATTTATTGCGGCCGCGCGCACCTAAATGTCGACGCTTTCGAATTATCGTCCCGCGGGGAGAGAGAAAGAAAGGCGGAGAAACCTGGGGCCCGCACATTCGTCGTCGTTCGGGGGGCGGTCCAAGGACCGGGAGGAGGAGGTGCATGAGGAGAGAGAAAGAGAGAAGGGTGAGGTGTCGGCGGTGGTTGAAACTGCCTCTGTAACATGCAATGTAAGAAAGAGTTTAGGGTGTGACGGGCGGAGGGGAGTGGGAAAAACACGAGAAAAATGGGAAATTGCAAACGGCTAAAGTAGAGGAGACGTCTGCCGATCCCTCTTCCCTTTCTCTCGACGAGGGTAGTGCGGGTAGGGGGATTCTAAGGTAGAGGGGGATTCGAAGATGGAGGGTGAACGGAGTGGAGGAAATAAAGGGAAAACTGTTGAGACCTCGAGGGCTCTCCATTTTGAAACTCCTCTCCTTGCTCACGAAAATCGTCAAGACAGGGCGGAGCGAGATAAAAGACCGTTTGTAACAATGAGTGTAGGGGGTTGGGCGGGCGGTCCGCGGGGAGGAGTGAGAGATATAGAAAGTGTGGGGGTGGAGGGAGGTGGAGGAGTGGGGTTTGGCAGGGATTGTGGCGTCGGAGGGGGAGTGGAAGTGTGAAGGGCGGAATGGGAAAGGGAAGGTGTATTCTCGCATACACAATGAGGGGAAGAAAAGGGAGTTGAAGGAGGCATGGACCCTATCCATGGACCAAGAGGGGGAAGGAGATATGGAGTCGGGGAGTGGGGTTTGCGAAGTCTGCTAGCAATGGCCTGAGACAAAGGAATCCGAATGAATAAGGTCCGCGCACTCTCCCCACCTTGTCGACCCGCCCGAAGGAACCAACGTCAACCCCCCTCAACCTCCCTCACCCCAACCCATAACCCTCACCCCCACCGCCATCCATCTCCTCTCCCTTTTCTCCTTCCCATCACATTTTTTCACCCTTCCTCACTTCATCTCCCATTTCTGCTCACAAGTCCCAGGTTTCTTTTCCGTTCCCTCCTTTTCTTCATCTTTCCTTACCCAAACCCCCCTCCCCGTTCTACGCCTTGGCTCCAAAGCCCCTTTCTGGTGAAAGAGTCGCTGGTTGGTGGGAGGGGGTTTCACAATTGATAACTGCTTGTAAAGGGTGTGTACATTTGCTCCGAGACAAATTATTCCGAAAATTCTGACTTGTGGAAGGGTCCGGTGAATTAGGCTCTTACTTCCTTCTCCGGTGATTTGATACCGCGGAAGCTCGGATGTAGAAGCACCTAGTGGGAATTTCCGCTGCCCTCGGGAGGAGGAGGGAAGTTTCCCCGGCTAGGGTTTCGGTTCTACTCTGTAGGTGAAAGAAAAAGCTGGATTCCCTCCTTCTTCTGGAATTGAATATAATCGCAACGTTTACTCACATTGTATCCTCAGACATTTGAGATTATAGATAGTAAAATACCGATTTTAACCTTAATTTTCTAAGATAATTGAGAACACAGTTTTGCATTTTTAGTAATGCTTAGCCGTGCCATCTGTGAATAGGGTTTTAATGCTTGAATATTTTTATGAATTTTTAAGGTATGCGTGTTAAATAATAACGAATAAAATTCATAGCATATGGATCTTTTAATTCGTTCTTTTTATAACAATATTGAACATTTTATTTCCGTATTGTGGGCACTCTAGAATATTAATGACAGAATATTCTATGTTCAATTAATGCGTATCATTCAACTCGAATATCAGGCAGGATAATGTGACCAAAGTCACTATTCATATTACGACATTTTTATTCTTCGTATGTTTGTTTTGTTGTACCCTTGTTTATTATATGAAGCAATCGGGGCTCTGAAAGCCAAAATAATAAACGATTTTTATGTCTTTCGCTGAGCATTTATAAAATTCTAATGAAGTGTACGTATTCATAAAATATTGACGAGAAGAGAAAGTAAACGTTACGTTAGAAAATCAATTGGGATGAAGTAAATGATGACCTTTTTGGTAGTAGAAACCTTTAACTGTACTTCATTTTAAAAATAAAATAGTTGAAAATTGTTATTTAAAGTTTACGATGTTAAACGACACATTTCGAATTTGAATGAAATAGTTTACAGTTTTAGCTATTCTCGAATAAGAGAATATGCATAAAACTTATGCCATTTTACTGGTGATTCAATTATATAAGTACATGTAATATTTATTGGAATTAGTAGATACATATAAATATCGGGTTAGTAGGCTGAGACATGAAGAAAGAAAATAGTGCAAGTATCATCAATAAAAGGTACTTGGCAATGTTAGCTGAAGAAAGAATGTATTGGATTAATTTACGAGTATGTGTTGACTTTAATCGATATGGGCATTTAACCTCTCTGGTTAGTTAAATTAAAAGCACGCCCAGGCCGTGAATTATTGAATCAATGCCTTTCATAAATGATGGGGTATAAGGTTTAATATATTAAACTACGTTGGAGTTTAATGTCTAATTCACTATTATTCTAATCTGTATATAACCATAAACCGAAAGGAGAAAGATAGGAAGCGTTTGAATAGCTTTGTAAGAAGAATAGCACTTTCGAAAACTGATGAAGAAAATTTGGAAAGTGTGTGCATCTAAATGTCAACTTACATTCATCGAGATTCATCCTGACTGAAACCGGTGATATTAATAGTTTGAAACAGTATATAATTCCATAATTCCTTTCCGGATAAATGTTTTCATTTGAACATTGATGCACAGAATTAATGATGTATCCAAGATAGGCGACTAGGTTAACTCTCCAGTAGGAAAGCGTGATTTTTGAGCAAATTTCCTGGTTTAATGCCAGACCTCTGCGATCTATTCAAGGTTTTTATTCAACAAAAGTAGTGTTTAGCTATCCACTGTTATTTACTGCCACAAGAGTTAAAATAATAGTTCTGAATGTTAGTATCATGAAAGGTTTATCACTATTCAAAATTATGAGATTTTCAAGAAGGAAGAAAGCTAAGTTAAACGTTATAATAGAAGGGTAAAAAATAGAGCAGATGAAACATTTTACCTATTCTGGAAGTGTCGGACCTAGATGGTGAAATAGTATGATAGAAAAAAAAAGAAAAGCGTTACGCCAAAACGCTTTCAGAGGGTGAGGAGGAATACATTATTGAGACGTTGAATAAGTATGGTAATAAAAGGTTAATGGGTTAAACCTTGATGTTGAACGTAGTTTTTTACCACAAGGTGGTTGAAACAAAATAATAGGGGTTGATTGGAGGCTTTATAAACGTAAGTGCTGAGAATGATGGAAGTTTTAAAATTTTAACAATGGAAAACCATAAAGAAAGTGCTAGACATGCTGGAAAAGTGAGGGTTGTGGCAGGGACGATGGATTAAGAGTGTTTTGATTGGGACTGGGATTTTGAAGACTGTGATAGAGTGGAGAACGTTAGGCAAGAGAGGAAAGGGGAGTGAAAAATAAGCATTTTCGGGAGAATGAAAGGAGATAGAAAGTGTACGGAATCGATGGACAGTTTAAAGTATTCTGAGGTATCCGTTTTAGCCCTTTTCGACTAAGATATGAATGAGGTGCTTATCAAGGTGTCCATCCAAAACCTAACTTAAAGAGTGGAATACCTTTAATAATAATAATAAAAGGTTTATCACCTTAGTCCCCTCCTACTCAGGTCGGGTCCTGAATCCTTTTCCAAGGTCATATACGTCTAGTTTGCGAGAAAAATATCGTAATTTCGGCGACGGATAAGGGAAAATCGTGGCACAGCACCAATCTCTTTTGCTCTTTAGCCCGTAGCATTCATGGGATTCAGCAGAGATTGCTCTCCCCTTGAATTCCACCCGTGAAGCGTTGTTTGCTGACTCGGGGTGAATCTACGTGTGAAAACATAAATCCCCTGTAGTTGTTTACATGAGCTGCACTCGCTCATCATCTACTTGTCTCTTTGCGCCCTTTAAGAACACATCGGGCCACCTTTGCACCGTAATGAGTGCACACGTTTCAATCTGTTCATAATTGACGTGAGGGCGAGGAAGGAGTGCACCAGCCACTTTGGAGGGACTCGCGCGGTTCAAGTGTGTGCATGCATGCACTTGAGCGCGATGCAGCCTGATGCGTTCTAAGTTTCCTTTTTTTACTGCTCCTGAAGCAAATAGTTACCTTAGTCTTCGGCGTAATAACTTAACATCGTTTGAGAAAAAGGGAACTTAATTGCTCGTTTGATGAAATTTCCATCGAAAATGTACGAAGCGTAGATTATCGTGACGTAGTAAAAATCGGCCAAAGGATATGGGTTTTGCCGACAAGTGTTTAGGTAATACATAAAATATTTTAAGAAATTTGATGAAATTTAAACTTTATTTACCTGTTATGTAAATAAAACCATAATTATGTATAAAGCGATGGAATTTAAACCTATTAAAATTGTTAACTGCCTTTAAACTTTTTGTAGAAATGGTAAACTCGATAAAATGTGCACCATTTTGTGAATGAAATAGAAGATTGTGAAGGAAATGTAAAGTCACAGATGGTACATATGTAAAATATTCTGAGCAGTGCATTTCCTAATTGATCACCAGAAATTTGTGCATTACGATTTAAAATATAGTCTTCCTAGGAATAAAGCCATAGTTTTAAAATATATTTAATAATATGCAATGATATATTCCAAGGGGAAAAATATGTGTTTCACCTTTAATAATGCGGCATAAAAGTAGATTTGTAACGGGCAAGTGGCGATGAAGAAGGATTCAAATAGACATTAGAGCTAGAACATCTTTGGTAGGTTGGATGACAATTGCTTTTGTAAAGCTGGTCGGAAGTGATTAAAATGTTTCGTTTAATTCACTTTTGGTCTTTTGAATTTAGAGAAAACCTGGGTACGTATGTGAAGATGATGTGTAATGCGTGGAAATTATTTATTTTTTCAAGTTTAAAATTATTGTATTATTAAAAGATCCAATCATGGGCCAAGTTCCCTTATAGTTTGCTATTTCGCCATTGTTTGTTAAGGATCTCCTTCAGGGTCCTTTTTAGCACCGCGCTTAAGCCGTGGTGTTCAAAGTCTCAAGAGTTAGTTTTCCCTACTGAAGGAGAAATTGTAGCCGTTTGGCAACTGTACGCCGAACGCATGTGCTCAGACTTTAGGCCTGTTTTATGCCCTTGTTAGATTCACAGTATTTTCGCGATTCGCAATATTCAAGATTAGTATTCGAAAAGGAGTAAGAATACAATATGGTGACACCAGTATTAATTCGCTGTGCTATCATCTGTTCCGTAATTTATTTCAGCTTTAATACGGCAATGGGGCCTTGGATTCCCTCTACGAAGTGCTAGAAAACAGGCGTGAAACGACATCGTGCCTGTTGGTTGGGCACCGTTAATTAAAACCATTAATTTCACACCTTCCTTCCCTTCTCTTTCCGCACCATTGACTGTGTCATGTCTTCCAATTATCGAGCTGATGGAGATTATATACCCTACGTTCTCTTAAATTCCACTCAAATGGGTATTTTTTGCCGTATTCGTTTGTTACATGGCATAATGCTTACTCAGTTTGTGAAAGTTTACTTTCCTTGGTTTATTCATCAAATTAAATCTTTTTTCAATTTAAGTGATTCCATAGGAAAGGCATTCAATATTCTTATAGTCTGCATTGTCAGGAGAAAAAAATCGTAAGCTCTGGTGATATTTCTGCCTCACACTATCCCTTAATTTCTTCCAACGACAGAGTTCACATATTTCAATGAACAGATGAGAAACGTATTGCAATTAGTACCTAAGATGCAGTCCTATACGGAGTATGTAGTATGCAAAAAACCCTATTGTCATGCCAAAAACTTGTCAGCTATTGTACGTTTCTAATTGGGAAGAACTATTCCAACCGTAATTTTTATGCATTGATTAAAGTTTAGAGAACTGAATGTAAAAAGTTGCACTGTTACATGATTGACCGTTTTATACAGAAATGATATCACTTTGACTTGATTCAATGCAGTGGCATGTGTGATTTTTTACTGCTGTCAGGGTAGGTATGGATGTCGTTGGTGAGTAATATTGTAGATAAAGCACGGACAAAGGTTAAAATATTCATCATTCTACCAGCAGAGATAGCGTCATTTTAATTGGACTCTTCCCTTACTGAAGTGTATTGACGAACGTGCCCAAATGTAGACTATTATTCACAACAACGTTCTTATAAATGTTATATTTCATATTACTGCACATGCGTCTAGAAAAGAATGCTAATTCTATCCGAACGGTTTACATAAAAACGTTTTCCTGCAAACCCATTTTCTACAAAACTGTATGCAGTCGACTTTAAACAATGCACATACATTTTTAGGTATCACTATCCCATAAATGGTATTTAAGAATATCTCGGACTATCTACTTTTTCCTGAGTGAGAGGAAATAGCATACATCGAAATACATGGAAACTTTTAGCAAGAAATCATGAGCTCTACGGCCTCTTAAGACTTTCAACCTTGTGTTGTAGGTGTTTTCCCTTTAGTTCGCTGAAGAGGGCCACTTTGTGACCGAAACACGCGTGTTCGACGCATATCCTCGTATGCGCTCTACCTGCATTCAGATTCTCCCGGAAGTTGGGCCCTTTGAGTGTGTGTGTGTTCCTTGAGTGCTTGTGTGTGTGGTTGGTCTGTGCTCGTCCTTCGTGGATAGTCACAGAGTTATGTGCTTGTAGAATATCCTGGAATCTTTAACGGGGTCTTCTCTACAGCCTCGGGAAGGATTCCAGTCAGGATAGTGTGTGTGTGGTCCCTGGCGTGGATTAATTTCCCTTAAATCACCACAGAGTGTATTCTAGTCGAGAGGTTGTGGTTGGTCCCGGACGTGGTTCCCGTGAAATCCAACGCAACATGTTGGTCTGACGAGAGTGGCGACTGTTTATTACGGTCATTAGAGTTTTTTATCCCCTCTTATTTTAATGGAAATGTTTAACAAAATACTTTAAATTATTTGAAAATTCGGAACCATTATCTGAAAATATAGGTATGGAAAGTGTCGTTGCTATGTGGGGATCTTCTGATAAGGTTTATTGTATGTTGTAAGATTTAAAATGGTGAAACGAATTGTGAAATAATCAAATAACCCAAGTTGGAATAGTAAAATTACTGGCAATGATTGAAACGTTGCACATATTAATAATTCTAGATGTTGTGCCAATTGGAGAAATTCATAAATACAGTACCATACATCACAATTATTTTGAACTTGAACTCAATTTGTCCATAATATAGCAACATAGCACGAAAATTAAAATCTAAATATCTGCTAAGCGTTGTCCTGTTCATCATGGCAAGAGAAGCCTTGCTTCTTTGTCCCAGATACGTGCACAAATGTGTAAAAATTAAATACTTCTTAATTAGAAAAGTATCTTTAAAAATGTCCGTATATTAAAACGTGTCTAAACTTTCTTACTCCGTTAAGTGTACCATTATGTACCCCTACTTTTTAAGAGTTTCCGTGAGAAAGAAGAGAGAAGGAAGATTTCCGTGAGGCAGTGTAGCAAATAAATTAGATAGGTCGTATTTATTTCTATGTATGTGAGAACTCTGAAAATGATATACAAGTATGTACGTACGTACATATTTATATAAATGTTTATGAATAAATATGTACGATATGTACCAATGTGCAAATGCAGACATATGTATATCTGTCTGTTGAAGAATTTGTGCGTTTGTATTTATTTTTTTCGTTTTTAATTTTTGTTAATGTACAGTTTATTGAAATTGTAAGCACGTGGAAAATGCGCAGCACATGTTGTATGTGATGCTCTAAGTGTCTATCTATTATGAGTGTAGAAAAAACTGAAAAGGGAAACATATGGAATCAATCTTTGGTGGTTTATTTCTAGTCGAACCCAACAAAGTTGCTGTGTGACGAGTGTTATGAGTCAGTATTTTTCGAAATATTCGCGTTTTGTATGTTTCGAGGGTACATACGTCAAAGAAATATGTCGTTGATTTCTTAATGTGAAAGTAACATGACTAAGAGAGACAAACATGAAGTGAGAAATTGTCTCTTGCTCGCAAGTCCCAAGGGAGTTATCAGGGCCGTGTAATTATTTACATATGATAATGATTTTGTTGAGGAGGGTGGTGGGATTTTCCAAGTTTTTCTCGAAACCCTTTGATGGGGAGTTTTTAACTTCTTCTATGGCTTTCTGTATTGGATACATGAAATCGGTTTGGAGAATTGTACATTGATTCGTGTAGTGTAAACATTCAGTAAAGTATAATAAAAAAATGTATTGAATATAAGAAGGATGAGGTAGGTTAGCAAATTTAAGTGCAATTTACTATGTGTCTGGAACGTAAGAGTATTTTGAGAAAACAAAAGTCGACCGTAGGTTTTTCATAATAGACATTAGGGGAGTGTCAGCTGAGGGCATTTGCGTGAATAGTAACAGGAGATTAGGCTAACTTGGTGCATGAAGGATATTTAGAGAATCGGGAAGAGAAGGGAGAAATCTGGTGCCGACATTGGCTTTTCTTGATGAAGTGGTAAGAGGTACCTAGTTTGTCAACAATTTCAGACGAACCTAGTATTACGCAGGGAAAGCTATTCACGCAGCACTCAAGCAAGTATAGTAATTTTCCTGAAATTCATCTTAATATTAGAACCTTGGCCATTAGTCTAAAGTATTTTGAGCAAATTAAGGCATTAACTAGATGATAGGATGTACGCCATGATAGTTGTGCCGGATAATTTCTCATAAGAGTAATAATTCAAGAGTTCAAAAGATGTATGTTTTGGAAAACAATATTATAAAAAGTAACAGAATGATGGGTTAAGTTTGCGGTACAGCTGTGTAGTGCGGCTGTTTGTAGGCAAATAGATGTGCTATTCACTAGGGTGTAATGAATATTTTTTCGGGTTTAAAAAAACTCGATTCCCTCTATGTATTTCTCATAATATTTTTTTTATATACTGCTCGTGTGCTCGTGTTATTTTCACTGTCCTGCTTGATAATTAATTTTCTTCTCTTCCGATGAATTTATTTTCGTGTGTCACGCGGACCCTCGCCGCAAACGGACTCACCATTTCACATTTCCGTTGGTGCCGGCCCCCTGACGAAGGAATTTTGAGGAAGGAATAATGTAAGATGTCGGTGCTTAGAGGGAGAAACAGCATTTGGTGTGGGTCCTTAGCACGGCGCGTGAGCGCGTCATATTTTAGGGCGGCACGGAGAAAGTCTCACGCTCGGGCGCATGAGTTCATTTTTTTTATCGTTCCCCGTGCTTATTCCCTCCCGTTTCCATGGCATTTCATTCTTATGGCGCCTCCGCTCTCTCTTACCACGCCCTCCGCTCTCAACTTCCCATTATTTTTTTCCCCGAGCATGATTCCCTGTGGATATACCCCTCCAACCCACAAGTAGATGGATAAGTGTTGCAGTGGAGGAGAGGGGTGGCCAAGGAGAAATATAAGAACGGGGAGAGTGGGGAATATCCACCCTCGGCTGTTATGCTCCAACCCCGCCCCGCGCACTCCTCCGCCGTCACCCCTTCCACAACCATCCATTTTGAAAAAAAATACATTCCCTTTTCATCCCTCTGGGGAGCGGGTAACAACGGTAACGGATGGGTAAGAAGGGGCGAGGAAGGGTTCAAGCATTCTCCTACGGGCACACAAGTTACTGGAGGTTAAGGGGAGGTGGAAGAGGGTCAGGGGAAGGGGTTTGGAACGAGGGGGAATCATTTTAATTATCATTTATTTTTTGTGCTCTCCAGATTTTCGTGTGTACGCTCCATCGCGTGGGACAAAAGGATTGGATTTGGGATTGGGGGAGCGAGTATGAAGGGCGGGGAGGGAGGGGGGGATGGGTTTAAAAGGGTTGCGAGAACGAGGAATAGAAATGTAAAGGGGTAGGGGGTAGGGAAATGAGAACTAAGAGAAAAGCCTCCGTTTGTGCGCTGTATGGGATGCGGGGATGAGTAGACGGGACATGGAATGTAAGGAGATCGAGAGATGGAGGGAGAGAGGGAGGGAAAGGAAAGAAATAAAAGAAGGGGCAGAGAGCGAAAGTTAATTTATTCGGAGCGTAAATCAAATGAAAAAGGAGAAGCATCCCCGAAAAGATTTTTCGCTGTCGTATTTTTTTTTATTTTGCAAAAATATATATCGTGGCATTTTCATTTTAAGGACACGGGTTTTTTTCCAGAGGTGGAGTTGCTTTTTTTTAAATATTTTTCAAGATTTCCTTTCGACGTGTATTTTTTAATTTCAACCGGCAATTTTCTCTTTCGTATTCTCACACACGCACACACACACAGGCACACTAAAACTTGTACAAAAAACGTACAGAAACACTCAAATGCACACAGGCAAACCATCATACAATCGCAGGTACTTTGACGCAGGCAAATAGACACACGCAACCACGCATCATTTTTCACACAGTTTTCATTCTTTTCTTACCCTTCATCCTTGTTGACAAAGTTGCTACTGTAATTCCATGCCTATTTTGTGACCATTTTTATTTAAGAAATACTGGCCTTCGTCTTTTCTTTTCCGTAATCAAGTAGCCTTTCAAAAACATTTGATATTCGTCTACAATTCCGTCGACTCTTTCATAATTGTTTTTCGCTGGGTTGAGAGACCTTATACGAGAAATTTGTTTTTCTTTTTGTTATTGTAAGCTGATTTTTGTACAAAGTATCCCCGACTCATTATTACTTTTCCCCAAATACATATTTTGCCGAGATTAAGGAAAACTAATTTTTCCCGTAGCTCAAGCTTGTATATCTCTTTTTCTTTTGACTGTGACACAATGTTTATGAGTTTATGATACACATTTTTACGCAGGTCAAAAATTAGGTTTGGCTGTAACCAGGTATTGAAGTAAAAAGCACAAAATCTATTAAAATAACTTTTCGGGAAGGAACCATTTTCTTTCAGGTACAAGTTATCTCACCTCAGGTGTAACGACGCATTATCGTATTTTTGATATTTTTACACATTTTTTAATACAATTAGCGAACGATCTATTAGCTTTACCCACCAATATTAGAATTTTTCTATTTCATCTTTCTATTAAAGACCTGTGGCCAGGGATTGGTGTTGTGTTGCAACACTACATAGCAGTGTCAATGCCATGAAGAAGGCCTTGGAAATGAAAACATATTTACCAATGTACTCTGAAACGTGTGGTGATTTAGGTGACCAAACATAACATCGAAACACTAGTTCTGTTCCCAGAAAAATAAAGTCCTGCTGATTGTTTGAGAACACTGAAACGTTTGTGTAAACATTTGGGAATTACGTACACGAATATATGCTTCAAAATAATTTTAAATAAAATATCCACACATAAATGCATACACGAGTGATGTGGATCTAAGACTAAGACGACTAAGTGGATCTTAGAAAGCATGGACTGACGCATGTAAGATGAATTGACTTTGTTCTATAGCAAGACGGAGCGACGAGTTGCGGGACTCATTTCCGGAAAGTAGTATTTGTTCTCTTACGGATGGATGTGACAGGTTACAGTTTTCCATCTAGGATAACATCTCGGTGTACTCGTCAAGCGAAATTAAATGACGCGATCTGACTCGAAGGAGCCACCTTCGTGGTCTATAAGGAACAAGTTCTAGAATATGTTTCGATTATGACCAGAAAAAAGAAAAGAATTTCGAACAAGGAAACGAAGGTGAAAATACGTGGTGTACTTGTAAAGGGAACGCAGCGAGGTGCATGCCAAAGAAAAATCCCTTTTGAAATCCCGCTTCACGTGGCTGCAATGGATTGCTGGACTAACTTTGATAAGTGACGCATGTACTGAGACACGGAGTCTTATAAGTCGGACAGATGTGTTCTCTTTGAAGAGTGACCTTTTTCGATATTTTTCATCGAACAAGTTCTTGGAAAAAAGTAGAATGAAGCACAATAACGTTATATTATGTACTTTAGGCAGATATGTATGTTAGGTTAATGTCAACTGCCCTGCATTACTTGGAGGGCTCTTTGGAGTGTCCAGGGAATTCGATTGCTAATTGTTATTATCTTCAGTGTTAACGGTTAATAATGAAATCAGAAACAAGTTTTTGTTGATGTCAGTTTGTATGACAGAGACATGCAATGATTTGTTTTGGTAGTTAATATCATTGAATTTCTGTCACAGTCTGAACTTCCGACTTTAAGTTTTTCATAGATTCTTCAAGAGCTATTCACATGAAGCTCATTAGCGATATGTGATTTTTTATGTAATGCATCATTAACGGAATACATTTATACGGAATTATCCAGCCGTATTGAGCCCAGTTCATTTTAAAAATAGGTAGGCACTTTTCGAGTTGCCGTTTTGAGGGATATTCGACCTTTACAAGGGCAGTGTAAGAATTTACCCTTAATGCAATCAGTTATAATTATGGGAAGATGTTTTCAGTACTGATACATTTTCGCACGAATATAATTAATTAATGTTGATAATAATTTAATGGCATGAACTGACGAAAATGAAGCTCGTTGTTGCAAAATCAGTAGAATAATTATCTCTTTATACAGAGGAAACTCAAGGGAATGTGGAAATGAATCTGATATTGCCAACCGTTAACATGGTTTTATAAAAGGATAACCTTATGATTGAATGACTGAATAAAATTCTTAAATCAATTTGTCATAATCACGTTAATTTTCAATAAGTAAAAGATATAATTCTTTGCTCTTCCTCTTATGGACTATATTATTCTTTTTTAAGACCTTTTTCGCATTGGTTTGCTATCATTTTCATGGCACACTTGGCTAAGAGGTCCCGATTGATTTTAGGACTTTGTTATGTTTTACCACGCTATTTCCTGCCCCTATTGTTTGTGGTTTCGTTATGAGAAGGCAACTGGGGAGCGTACCGTTTGATGAGTGATGTGTTATTCACTGTTTACCTTGGGGGCATACCGTTGTGAGTTGGCTAATGGAAACTTTTACTCACCTCTCCGCTGCCCATTTATTTTCCTCTCGCCTCTCAACGCGCTCCACAGCAGGTGATAATATCGACTGTTAATTCTTCACTGCAAATTGCCTGTGCCAACTAGCCATAGGTTTTAATTATGCCTGGGGTTAGAGTGCCAGCTGGATCAACCGATTCCGCGTTGGGACTATGCATACCCTGGGGTACCTAATAGGCGAGTTTCTCGTCTATTAGGTAGTCGATGGTTGAGAAAAATATTCACCACCTAAATTAAAGACCCCTTTCTTGAGAATATTTGTGGAGCATGAGTATGCTGTGATGATAGATTTTCCGTGTGTGTTACTGCCTCTTGATTACAAGTATATATTTCCGGCCAAGTCGATTGGCTGACGGTTGCGGACTCTTCAGTTCATCATGAGATAGAATAGAGGGAAAATGACCTGTATTAAACTAAGTCTAACAAGTGTTTCTAGTAGTTTAGGAACGTGGAATCCTTTTTATTTTGAGTACTGATTTTATCTTTTTCTCCAGGATGCGCAAGAGCTACCAAGCAGAAAGCATGAAGAAGGAGTAAATGGGTTGAGTGATACAGCGTGACCGCTGATAACTTGGGTGAGTACAGTTGTTGAGACTGATGTAAATCTGTAATGTAAATCGTAGAGTATTATTGCTTCCCGTTGGGCACCAAGAGATTATTGTGATAAAATGTTAATGTCATCTAAGTCGTTAAAGTGACTTGTCAAATGGGCTACCTTCATTATCTCAACTACCCAGACATGGGTTGTCGTCAGTTAGTGAAATAGTCTCTTTTACAGCATCAATTACATGGCGTATTATTGGGAAAACCCTGAGTACTGTTGCCACGTCATATTTAATACAATGTTATGAGGAAACACTTTCAATGCTCGAGTTTTGATACATCACGTTCCTCCTATCAAGGTACTTACTCCAATGTGCTGTGTTCTTCACAATGTACCGGCCGGAATGATTTTTGTTCATTGTTTGCGTTTTCTTTTTGTTGAAACCTTCCATCAGATGGACGCTTTTTGTCACCTTGTGCGTGAAAGGTCTCCGTAAGTGGAATCCTCACGGTGCAATGGAACCGGCATTGTTTGTTTCTCCTGTTGTTGAAAAACTGTTGAACATGCTACCAATCTTCATTCTTCTTGAGGCAATGGCGACGTAATATACAAATCTCTGCGCAGTGATGTACGAGTACAGTGCAAAGTTTCCATATGACTTAATCGCCACGGGGAATCGGAACAGCCGCTCACTTTCTGTGTTTATGAGAGGTAACCGGCCCCGGCGTGTTTCCTGCTTGCCTGCTTGGTGTATGATGTGATTGCCGACTTTACTCGTCCATCAATCTGCGAGTCAATTTGAGAGCGACGGGACAACCCTACATTAGTCTTTTCGGACCCCATTTGGATTACGCGTCCAGCTTGTGGAATCCCATCAACAAATATTTCATTCGGGGTATAACATAAAAGTTAAGAGAGGTTTTTATTTGAAATTTATTTTTACTTTAACGTATTCATTTTTATACAGTATGTATTTTCGTATAAATATAGATAAATTATTTGTATGTTAAGTTAACAAAAAATTTGTTGTGAGTTTCTTTTTTTTGTATGTTTCTGTGTTTTTGTTTATGATCGCTAGTGCTAATTTCACATCCGTGAGACTTTCACATAAATTATAATCATATATATAATATAATATATATGTATATATATTTATCTTTTATAAAAAAAATTTTATTTATTGAATATTTATTATCCGAGTATTTGTGTGTTTGTGCGTCGCCGGAGAGCGTCAATTTCAAGGATATATATAGATGATTTCTTCGAAGTAACACGGAAGTGTTGAATAAAAACTTAGACAGTAACACACAGCACGAGAACACATAAAAAGAACACTCACAATAATATCTTGATAATTTCGACGGACTCGAGCTCCGTCTTCTTCGGAAGATAAGATATGACTACTATTGAATATATATATATATATATATATATATATAGTTCTGTTCCTAATTCCTCTTGAGAAAGGTGGTTGCACCACCGAAATTTCGAGAACCAGTGAGTCCCTCTTTTATATGTTTTAGTTTCTGTGTTTGTTATGACTATTAGTGAATTTACATTATTGTGCACGTTCGTGGGTTTTCCAAGAAAGTGACTATATATATATTGACTATATATATATATATGTGTGTGTGTGTGTGTGTGTGTAGATTTACACGCGTTAATGACATTATGAGTCTTATCAGTATAATTAAAAGAGGAAAAGTGTTGGAAATGGAGAGAAAGTGATCTGTTTTCTTATAGAACCATTGTGTTAACTAAAAATCTTATTAGTTACATGGTGATATTAATAATGATATTGATGAAACAATACGTTATTAGTTTTTCGGAGTAGAATAAGTTATGTGCATTCTAACTTAAATATATCGGTGGAAGCATTATTATAGCATTTTAGCAGTATTATTATTGCATATTAACAATGAATTTCAGAAATGGATGATTGACGTTCCTTAGCGAGCAATGCGTCTTTACAGAAAATTTGCAGGCTTCTCTCGTAGTCCAAAACCTCAATTATTATTCCAAAATCTTTTACTCCTTTCTACTTATTTTTGTGTCACTTTAATGTAGGCATTTGGTACCTCTCAGGTTATGAAGATATTTGTAAACATAGGAGGAAATTCAACCAAGAAACTGTACGTTAAGGTTATATCGTTCACTAAAGAATATCGTGGGGATAAAATGCCTTCTTTTGTAGACAGAAATAGAAGTATTAATTGAGTCCTATCATGGGCCCACATATGGTAAATAATTAAAATATGCATGCACAAATCACAGAATTGGTACACTATTTTGTTAATGCGCGCTTTGTAAAGAATCACTTCATCGGGAACAATATGTCGTAGGAGTTTAATGCCAAGTTAATGAAAAAATCGGTTTTTTAATTAAAAAAAATTAAATGTAATGGATTAAACAAAGGGTGATCCACGATCTACTTGATGCGGTGAAATTCAGTATTTCAACTCTGAAGAAGAAAGTGAGAATAATTGGTATTTTAACCTAGATTTATTCGGGAATTAGAGAAAATGGAATGTACGCGGTTCTGTGTGAGAGAGTTTCTTCGATCACAGGTTAATGTAGGGGACTGTCCAAACAGTTAATGCCTGATAGGATAAATTTTGATTGAACGCCTCTTTGTCTCGCGGACTGCACCCGGGTCAAATATTGGATTGAAGTGGACTCGATGGGTCCGGTGAATGTTGCATGTGCAGGAATTGGTGAAACGCAGAAGCGGAGTGGTCTATTCATTTAAAGTGACGCTTCAATGAGTGCCTTTCACTCCTTGCGTAAATGCCTCTTAATGTCACCTGTTACCTTTCTGTGAAAGAAATTACTTTCGACAGGATTGGATAAAATGAATCACTCTTCCTTTCGAAATGAATTGTAAATTTTTGGGGAAATCAGAGTTTTGAGAACGCTCTTACAAGACGGGTGCAAAGATAAAAACGGTAAACAAAACTTTGGGCTTCCCGTTTTGTTTCCCCAAAGGTAACATGAAAGGGAAGTATTCAAGCCCCAAATCATTATGGATTTATTCGCCTAATTTACCAAAAGTAATTTCCTTCAAATAACGCAAAAACATGTACAAATATAGATATTGTCAATAAAAATGTTGCTTTGGTTAGTATTAACTTCATAATACTTACAAAAATGAAATAAATCTGTGAAACGGACGTAAAAATCGTCTTTACAAGAATTAGCAGTTCAGAATTAGAATGTTCAATTGAATCGCTATCGACTAGAAATTCGAGCAACAATTGTTTTTTTTTCAGCGAGTTCATTATTTACATTAAATGTTACGGAATGGAGCTATTTTAAATACATGAAGTATTCCATTCTTACAGAGAAGGGGAAAAATATAAAGAAATCAACTATTTTTTCGGAATTAATTTGTTTGTGTTACAACCGAAGCCATTAATGTAATTTAAAAGAGCTTAAACTATGTCTTTATACATTTAAATAAAGATAAAATACGCTCAGACAAATATATTAGTATATATGTGGTAATATCGCGTGATTGACGCTTCGAAGCATCTAGAAATTTTCCTAAAAGATATTGCCTCAATATCGATCATTTTTGATTTTGTCAATCACCAATTACATGACCGGGAAAAAATCATGAGCAGAATTATAATTTAAGTATTTCTTGCGAGAGATAAGACAGTTACCGTGGTAATAAGTTAAGATTAATGTATTGTTATATTCCAATCAGTGAAGGACTGTATGGAATTTTGGGTGTTCTTCATAGGATTTTCCATGATTTATTAATATTCTCTTCACCCCATGAAGTGCTGCATATCAATCCTTTAATCCCATTATGTAACAGTGTTTTACGTGATTTGAAAACATATTGTGTGGATAGCTTCCCTTACGTGCTCGATGTAAGGGTTGTGTGGTCCATTGGACAAGGTAGAGCGGAGCATCGCCATCAGGCGCAGCTACACGAACACTTGGAACGCTGTTGAAACTATTGTCAGCCAAAATTACGAATTCGGTGGAAACAAGCTATTCAGCATGTATATCATGATTTAAAATAAAAATGACTATACATTTTCATAGTTTTTTAAGAGGAAAATTGATGACGAATTATTAAATTACGGATTGTTTTCTCATATTGTTACTTCTTGACTTTTTGCTTTGAATTTTTTCCCGAAGGAATGTGGTGGAAAAGCAATTTTTCAGTGTATTAGTTTCATGTTTAATTTCAATTAGCACAATTCTTAGGCATTTGCTGTTTGAATATAGTCCAATGCAACAATTTCAGAGAGTAAAAGTCATTCGTTTTGACCGGGATTCGAACCCGGATCCCACGAGGTGCGTTCGAGTACATTAGCCAGTTAAGCTATATGAAAAAAGTTTTTGGGGGGGCTTTTTCTGGAAAAAATTAATTTTTTAACTTTTTCAAAAATATATTAAACATTTTCGATAAAATCAGATGCATGCGTTTCTTTCTGCTGAATGTTAACTTTGTATACTTAAGAATGACGTGAAGGCGTCAAAATCGGTAAAGTATTTCGACAAATAACTTGGAATATTATCAAGTGTAACATCCACAAAGTTACAGAGTCCACACTTGCTAATAAACGAAAATTTTTTCGGTAATTGCTTCGTTATATTTTACCATAATTTTTGGTGGCCCATACGCTAGTTTTTATAACAAGCGACAGTACCGACGAGAGAGAAACCTGACGTCAGAAATGACTAGTTCGTGTATCCTACCAACGAAGGAATTACTTGTATATTGAAACCGTGGCTAGCCGCCATGCAGCCTGAGATGCGTCTATTTGTTTAATGCACGAAGGGTAATTAATTCGAACTCAAAGCATTTGATTTCAGAGAATGATGGGGGAATATAGGGTTTGAATGATAGTAAAACAGAGAGAGATCATATAGGTAAAATAAATAAATAGAGCGGATAATTTGGAGAGCGTTGGGAAAGGGATTGCGGAAGATTTTGCGTTTGTTTTCGGGGAAGAGGGAGGAGAGTTGAAATAATCGCACACCCTCTCTCCTTGGTAATCTTCGACCGAATGTTGAGCCCCAGGCATCACCCTGCATATGTACGTTACAATTAAGTTAATTAAGGAATTGGATGGGGTTCTGAGAAAATTATCAAGGCTTGTTATAAATAGCAACGAGAAGAGAGCAAGAGTCGAGGATATATTGGAGAAATTAATTTGGTAACCTCTTGATTCGCGAAGAGAGCAGGCAAGAGATATACTCTTGAAAAGGTACAGGGGACTCGAGATTTCTCGCAGGACATATTCAATGACTAATATGGCGCCAAATTATATTAGTAGATTCAAACAGTGGGATTGATGAAAGAGAAATAGACATCACATGCAGATACAAGTACTCGTTACTCCCTCTCGTACGATACACATTCATTAAAAAAATTGAACCCAAACGCCCGAAAAATTAATCGTAATACAAAACTAAACATTCGCCTTGACCGGGATGATATTTAAACTGTGACATTGCTGCAATGTAATACGCATTAGCGGATGACTCCGTTAGCAGTTACTATCGTGGAATATCATGCAGTCTCTTCAAATTTGTTAAATTGCTAAAATTTAATGATTAAGTCAACTGCCCCAATTGTTGCATGATTTCAATGGAAATGCACTCGTGTGTATTTGTTCAGGTGTAATACTGAAATGCACCCATGGATTCATATTTCTGCATGCATGACTGGAGCCCCAGTCTTTCTCTCATACGGTGGCATGTGGGGTATTTGTATAGATACCCCCTCCCACCCAGGTGCCACTATGTATCTCGTACACCATGAGTATTTCTAATATAGGTCGTACAAAAAACAATCCCTTGCGCAGTTGATGACTTGAAGGTAATAGTTTCATTAATTAAAAAAGCTCATAGGTCAAGTAACTCTTCATGACCCAATGTTTATGTGTCGTCTTTAGGTCTTCAGTTTACACCTATCTTCTCAACGTTCGTTATGAGAAAGGATAATGTTGAAAATGGATTTCTCCCAATTTTTATTTTTCCCCTTGAACTCTTATATTTACCAACTACCAACCTATACTATATCGTTTAACTCTGCAGTTTAAACCATAGGTCGTCTTCTTTAATAACTGCATTTGTAATTACAATTATTTGAATAAAAACAATGCAATAATGTCTTCTGTATACTGCAATTTTTAAAGCTATTGAAACATTCATAGGGGAAAGATATTGCATGCTGTGTAATGTTGCATCGGATGAGAGTTTTAAATAATTATCTAATAGTGATGGAATTGTAAGAAGAGGTCGTAGAAATCCATTACAAGTATATGACATTGGAAAAAGAAAGGGTACACCCGATGTAGAGTTGGATAGATTGGGTACAGACGGTGGTGGGTCAGTAAATCTTTAATGTGATTACTTTTCGATGAAAGTAAAACTTATTTAACTGGAGCCTCTTCGTTCACAAAGTAAGAATGTGCAATAAATTCATCTGTAGGTGGTCAGTGTCCTCGTTTAGTTCAAGGATGGTGCATCTTCACTTTTGTGTACGTCTCGCCTCCTTTGCTTTTATCGTATTTGTGATTCAAGGTTCAGCATAGGACCTAAATTAACCCTCTAAAGTGATATAAAAACGCCAGTTCAAGAAATAATTAGGCTCTTTTTAGCTAACTAAACATAAATGTATCTAATAGAAGAGCGTTAAAAAAACCAAATGAAATATCGTACTATTATACTTAATGATGGGAACCAATATTATTGGGTTCAGCGTTGTAGAAAGCGCTGATTTAAAGGGGTCGAGTGTGTATCCATTTGGCAGAGCGGGACAGAAAGAGACTCCAACGCAGTCACGTGAAATTGATTTGTCTCGCGCAGGGATTCTGAAATTATGTACTTTAGCCAACAAGTGATTTTACGGCAAGTATGCGAATTCAATCATCTAAATATTCGTGCAAGTATTATTGTTTATCATATGACACAATTTCCAGTAATGCTAACTTTTGAAGCTTTATCAAGGAGGAGGGAGTTGATGACGGGGACGTTGAGTAGGGAGGTTAAGACAAGACTCGTAAAAACTCTGATATGGAGCGTAGCTATGTATGGTGCGGAAACGTGGTCACTGAAGCAGGAGGATAGACGTAGATTGGAGGCTTTTGAAATGTGAGTGTGGAGAAGAATGGAGAAGGTGAAATGGACCGAAAGGAAAACAAATGAGGAAGTACTGGAGATGGTGGGTGAGGAGAGGGGTTTGTTGAGAGAAATCCCATGGAGGCAGGAAAAATGGATGCAAGTCGTATTGAGCGGTAGTGGAATGTTGAAAAAGGCAATAGAGGGGAGAATGTTGGGCAAGCGAGAAAAGGGCAGGAACAGGATAGGGATGTTGGACGGGATGAAGGGAGGAAAGAAGTACACAGAGATGAAGAGGGACCTGATGTAGAGTAGGTTGCTGGATTGGATTTTGTTTGGCGTTACGAAATGTTTATTTGATAGTTGTGTCCATCCAAAACCTACCTTAACCGGTAGATTACCTAATAATAATAATAACTTTTGAAATACCTGTATAATTGAGAACAATTGACAGGAGTGATGAATGTGGTTGTGTTAGAAAGCTCTTTTATAGTGCTGTCATTTATCTCGGGTTTCAGAGCAATTAAATGGGCTATAATTTGATATGAATGAACATGGAAAATGAAAATAGTGTCTCCCTCGAAAGTCTTCTCCTCAAAATTCTCTTTGCCACTAATAATTACAAACTTAATTTGATTTTGCAGTTCTTTTGATGGTGATATTCTCAAGTACGTAAATTCTAGACATTTTGTGAGGAGACATAGGGAGAAGCCAATGGAACATCAAAAGAAAACGACCATCTCTGGAGCAACCATATGATTTAAGTGGTGGGTATTATGAAATTAATAGAGCAAGTATTAGGGTAGAATAGACGATGAAGTTTGTTTGAAACGTTTAAACAAGAGCGTAATGCTACCTGATAATGTAATAGTCAAATAGCTATTGGTATATGTCATCAGTGATTTGACATTCTGCTTTTCCCTAACGATGTTGCTTACACTTAGAGCCGAAAGGAATTCCACATGTTGCTGATGGTTAAAAAAGAAACTTGGTTGTGATCTTGGAATTGGATTGTTTGAATCAAAATTAAATTATTGCTGTTTGGTGTCATAGATCAAGGGATGCATTTTACCGTTGGCAAATTTGGAAGGGGGAAACACAGATGCGAATTTGATGGTATTCTTGGGAAAGGACCATTGTGATCTGGGAATGTTAATCAGTGGAACATGGGCTTCAATTGCCCTTTTGAAAAGTTTACCGTTCATAAAATGAGAGAGATGAATTCGGCTGAGAACTGCTCAATCGCTCGTCTTTTCTCCCAGGAGAACCAATCACTTTCCCTAAAACTCATTTAGCTCGATTCCGTCCGACCCTTTCGCTGAAAAAAAGGAGAAACCCTTAGTCCCTGGATCCCCCCATGATGAGGGTATCTGGGTGGATTGGATCTTGAGGACACTGCTTTAAGTAGTTTTCAAAACAGCTGGTAAATG
Source organism: Hetaerina titia (assembly GCA_037158775.1). Taxonomy (NCBI): domain Eukaryota; kingdom Metazoa; phylum Arthropoda; class Insecta; order Odonata; family Calopterygidae; genus Hetaerina; species Hetaerina titia. Next base: position 50,306,904 of record CM073778.1, read on the forward strand.
GCATTTTTATTGCTTTGGAAACTGAATTTGTCGCTGTGATCTATGCCGATCGCTCTGACTGAATGCCTCGAGCCTATTGCAGTGTAAATTATTGATTCATTTTATTAGATAACAATTGCATGAAATATGTTTCAGTATAAAAGAAACCTGCACATAAATGTCAAAGAACACCGTGGAAAAGAAACTCGTTCAGCGTGGTGTTTTTAGATGAAGAAAATCATTTCCTAGTATGGGCAATGTATGTACAAAACATATATCATATTGAGTTGAATTTCCTCAAAAGTATGATTCGGGACTTTTTGAAGAGTTACGGAAAACGTCTATTTTATATGCTCATGTTAGCTCATCATTCATTCGTCAAATTCATTAATATTTTAATTTGACTATTACTAATTTCAAACCTTGTTCAAATTTCAAATTTCCTTGCCAATATTAATTTTATTCTGTGCTATTATTTAGCTTTTCACACGTATTTTGTCCATTAAATCAAATGTATAAAAAGCCAATATTCATCCCTTAAGTAATATTAATATTTGATAATATAATAAGAACTTGTGAGAAAATGGCTTTTAGTAAATATCGTTGTCATAGAACGTGTTTATTTCTCTGGTTTGTGTTTATTATTATTAGTTTTTCTATCGCTTAAGGTTAGTGGTATAGGGATTCATTGGTACTACAAAAATTAATATCTTAAAAAAAGAAGCAGCGAAACATGCTGGAGAGAATGTCTGAGGCTAGGTAAAAAAAAACAAATATTCAAGATGGAAGAGATGTCGTTTAACAATTGGGAATTCTACCTGTTGACGGGCTATATAGATGTAGATAATAGAAGACTGTTTTAATGAAAAAATATAGAATGCGTGTTGTACAAAAATGGGAATTACTATTAAGGGAAAATATTAAATGCATAACAAAAAAAATGTCAGACAACATATCAAGGCAGAAGAAAATTAATGGTAACTGTTCCTCTAATCTTGAATAAACTACTCAAGGATTTAAGAATAATGCATTCAGTAAATGCCGTGAAAATAACAATAAAAGGCTGGTTATTACATAGAAGGGACTGGGGCTTGAAATACAATTTGACACAGAGCGTATGTAGTTGCATGATTGCAACAGATGATTGGCATCTGCTTTCACGCCATAAGCGACTAGCTTAGCAGGACCAGAATGAGTAATAAATTTGTACCTCTCTCAACATACACTACTATTTTACATAATGACGATCGCTTGTAAATATCTTTTGTATAGAAATGTTCTAGTGTACGTTATGATTCACGAATTTCAATGAAAGGAGGATTTGGAATGAACACATACTGGAAAAGATACGGCAAATATGTTCTAAGAAAACTAAGCCTGACATCCGGCACTAAAATAAACCCTTCTTCAGTCGCATGCTTCATTCCGTCCAGCCTACCTATCTTATTCCTACTTATTCCTCGGTTGGCTAACGTTTTCCCCTCTAGCACTGTCGTCAACATCACATCGTCAGAAAAAATGTTCTGCAGCCTCTTTGCATACCTCCTTTGAATTTCTCCAAATAATCCCCTCTCCTCCAAAATAATCCGTAAGCACTTCTTCGTCCTTTTTCCTCTCTGTCCATTTCGCCTTTTCCATCCTCCTTCCCATCCTTATTTCAGAATCCTCCAATGTACGCTTATCATCTTGCTCGTCGTACTGAACCACGATCCATATCAAAGTTTTAACGAGTTGATTTGTATTTTATATCTTTAAAAGGCCCGGGTAGGAGTTTCACATTCTCGTTATTTTCTAATTTTCAATAATTTGACTTATCGGATTGAAACTTTTTTCGTGAAGACGAGTTTTAGCGGCAGCATATCGTTATTTTGCCTTCGTCAGCTATTTAGAATATATTTAATTCGAAAAAATACTTTATTCAACAGGATAAATATTTACAAATATGATACATAAGTTATTACTGAAAAAAGTTTTATTAGAAATAAATAAGCTCAATGATCAAGTTTTTGCTCTTTAGTTTTTTTATTCTGACACAGATTCTAATATGGCTGTTGTGCGGAGATGATTTACAGTGCCTATGTGGGTTCATGCTGACGATGAGAGGTAAGGGCTGAGGAGTTGGAATATTACATTCGAGTATTAATATGCTTTGTGGCAGTTTTTCCAGCCCTGCTATAAACGTACTTCTCACTGCACAATTTATGCTAGATTTTCCGAGAAATAGCCATCCAACTACGAAGGTTTGAAATGGTTATGTATTTTTTTCTCGCAGCGGCACTGAGCTCCACAAAATTGGTAAACATCGATCACCGTTCGAAGAAACCAGGAAAATATCTTGTTTCGTAATGCCATGCAAAATAAAATACAGGGCAGGGGTGGGCACAAGGGATGAAAAATGTATATTTCTCACTTCCCTGCCGTTTCGGGACATGAGGCATGAGAGCGAACATGCGCGATTTTTCAGCATTATGAACGGTGTTCCTTCATGAAGCGGAGGGACGAACTGAGAAGGAATATGTGTTGCGCTCTACCGGATCCTTTTAAAAACGAAGTCTTCGATTAAACTCAGTCGTAGGGTCGATTACATCGTAAGGTGCTTCAGTAACATACATCACATTCAGAAGTCATACGATGGTTACTGTTACAGCTAAGCTATAGTTACTCGGAGAATTTAGAATAACATGTCTTGTTTGCCATTTCAGAATACGGATGTGTGCTCCCAAGTTAAGTGTAAAAGAATTGTAGCGTATTTTAGGGCGAGTACCATAATTAAAACATGTGTGGAGGGGGGGGTTCTCTTCTTATAATTGACCGTTAGCGAGGGAGCCGAAAATTTAAGAAACGGGTGGAATTCCCTTGGGGACTAGTCGACTTCCAATAAATCTTCTTTCGAGCCAATAACGTGCACTAGACATTTCCTCGGGGCTAATAATTGGATGTTTATTCGATGGGGTGAAATTCGGCAGAATGCAATCAATTCACGGGGACGGAGACAGTTGAGAACTGCAAAGCGTCAGTGGAAATCGAAACAAAACACAGCATCCTTGACTGATTAATGGTGTTTATTACGCTCTAGAGTACTCTCTAAATAAAGGAAATAAATATAAAACTTGTTGGGGTTTGCACGTCGTTCATGCTCCGTTCATTGTCACAGTTATCATCTCATTTAGGTATGTCATGGAGAGTTCGTTGATCACTTTGAGCTTTGCTAAACGAGTTGAATTATTTGTAACCATACTTACAATGGGATATTTAAGTTTATCAGTCGATTAAATTTTGCTGCATTCTATTAAAAAGCTGGTTAAAAGGTAATCGAATTATGAAAAAGAAAAGCAGCAATGTGAGAATAAAAAATTGAACGACGAACAAATGAGGTAAAAAATTGATGCGGTATTATAATATCTTTTTTAATAGAAATGTTTATTAGAAATGGACAAAATTTTATCGTCCTTTTCTGAAAATACACGTATGAATAATGTAGCACTTGAAATATCATCATCGCCAAATGATATTTTCCCAAGGATATCAGCTATAAGCATCTTATATATAAGATAATAATTCAGGCCGTAATCTTCTGAGAATGCTGGTTTTTGGGAGTTTGTAAGGTGCTTTCAAGAACTCTCATAAAATGGGATTTCACTTCTCCAAGAGTCGACTCTGAAATTCTAAATTTATTCTTTCGCCTGATGACTACTTAATAGTAGATTTAAAAAATAATTAATCGGGATTGATTTGCATGTTGCTGGTATTGTTTAAATCTTAAGAAATTATTTGCCTGAACATTCTCTATATAGAAATAACAGCTATCGACGTAGGGATCTTCGACGGAAAAAATTCTATAATTCTTCTATTTAAATATATTTTAACACTGTTTCCCTTATTATTGAGGATTTGTTTGGCCTAGGGAGTTAATAATTGGGAGAATATGCCCATGATACGATACACATTAGGCTCAAAAATAAAAATCTCAAAGTTTTGCTTAAACGATGGTAAAAAACATGGATCGCGATATTAATACGTACTATTTCCTGAATCTATTCAGAATATTTATGATTTAATTGACTTTATTCTATTATACTAGCTAGTAGCTACTTGTATTTTAACCGATTACAATTTTAATCTCATGAAACTTTGTTGAATCGTTGTTTGCAATAACATTTAAATTATTATTTAAAATTATTAAGTTATTAATTAAATTTATTTAAGTGCTCTGACACCAATTTGGCGTTCCCCCCAGTTAAGTTACTTGTTTGAACGAAGAATGTGTGAAATCATTTCTGTTAGTTTGTAAGGTGACTATCCTATAGCCAATATTGATTTTTTGCGGAACTCTATGCCGATATTTCAGTTAAATAGATGACCATCAACAGGAGTGAGAATTTGACAATAGGGAAGGAAGCAGTAAAGAAGTACGGGCCGTGGTCAAGACACACAAGTTTCACAAAAAAATCAATATTGGCTATAAGATTGTCACCTTACTACCTTACGTGTTGTTCATGAATGCCTAGATCTAGCAAGGGAAAAAAATTGAGACTACAAATGAAATCTAGGAAATCTATAAAATATAACAATCCAAGTAGAATATAGTAAACCAATCTTAGGATTGAAAGACTGATGACAATGAAATGAAATCTGCTCGTATTTCCAATTGGTATTAACCCTATCGAATGGAGTGGAATGAATTATTTATTTATTGCTGCTAGGTGACACAAAGTCCCTTGAAATGGCCTCGTACACTGATGATTTTGGAATAAAATTTCAAGGATAAAAATGCATCAATGTGATTCCTCTAATTTTGATTAGTTTTCATAAATATATTAGAATAAATTGTATTTTTTAACCCTTAACTAAAGTGTGATATACAAGATGTAGTCTTGAAGGTCCCTCCGATATTTACGTTTAAATCGGTTGCGTATATCTGATGAATTAACATGTAATTGTATTTGTAAATTGGATTTTAATGATTGTTGCTGTGCGACACCATTGCGATACAATGTGATAATTCTACTGCATTGGTTTACACCAAAAAATATCACCAGGAGTGATAATTTTCTGTGATTATAATGCAATACATCTTGATAATTTTTATTGTGCAACAACTGTGGAGGTACTGGTGGTAATAATGCCTAAAATGCCCTGCACTGATGGATTGATTGGTACTCGTAATTGCTGTTATAATTCTCTCTCACTGAAATGTTCTCATTGATCCTCTGATGATATTATTAGAATTCCATTATATTACCTACGTTATTGAATGGTAAATATTTGTAATATTTTATTTTGATCTCAGGTCAGGCGTTGCAAATCATTGTTTTTCATCCTTTAGTATGCAGTAAGTTACTTTCAAAATGGATCACATTTAATTTTGGGCAAAAAATAATATTCTTGTGGAAATAATGTGAGTGCATCAGGGTGTAGTAATGTAATCATAGGATTCTGTCATAATTTTATCGTGTGCTCGGGGTGGGAAAATATGGACAACGTCATGATATTTCAATTAATAGAGGCGAGGTGTTTAATTTTCGTTTAGCTCTGATTTTGTGCTAACGTATCTGCTCAGGGACCCGTTCTTCATACTTTATGCAGTGGGTACATGCTGGTATTTTTTAGCAAAATGTGTTAATCGTATTTTCAATGTTGTCTGCAGGAAAATCGAGCAAGTTCTACTGCCCTAGAGGGGAGACTTTCTGGCACCAGCGCCAAATGAGTTCATTCACCCCGCAGTTTTTCGAGGTGTAATGTGGGAATCATGTACTTTGAGAGTCTCTTAAGTACATTTTGGACCGCACCGTGACACCTTTGCGGGCCGGAGTAAAGTGCTCCGTGGGCCGTAGTTTCCCACCTTTTGGAATTTCGGGGAGCTAGCCTGTCAGGTTAGCCCCTTAGTTTCCGTGTCAGCCAAGAAAAATGTCACTAGATTCTCTAGTCGACAGTATAATGCGGAGTAAGTGCTGAAATATTTACAATACGTGACATGAGTTAACCGTGTAAGTTTACCAGTTACACGTTCGAAACAATGGAAAATCAAAATGGATATCACGTTTTACGTGTAGATACGGTTCTGTTCAGACCCTCAACCAAAATTTGCTGGTAATATTATTATTAGGCGAGTAGCTTTTTTTTCAATTTAATTTTGTTGAAGGTATCGGCGATTATCTGGTTGTTATCTGTTTAACGAGAATTATCAAATCCCCTTTCGTTCGTTTCAATAATGTTTCGACTTCCTATTTGTGCGCCCTTATTTACACTCTTTTCTATTAAGTCTTCTTAAGTTCTTTACTATTAAGTCTTTTTTGATCCCGATTTTAGTCGCGATACTACATAGATATCCTCTCTGTCACAGGTCTTAAATACAACCTGCCCGGATAGTGCATTTGCAAAACTGTGTCGGACAAAGTAATGAACGGCCTGGGATTATGGCTGAAAGCAGCTCTGTACTGAGTTCATCTCCTTCGTACTCTGGGTTAATACGTCGCTGAGGACGAGAAGGTTGGAGAGGAACCTGGCGAATGGCCATTATCTTGGTGCTAGACGCCATGGACGGGTCTGACATTGAGGTGCTATGCAAGAAGCGACTGGAATACCGCGGAAAGCGGTCTCTTCAGGAACTGGGCTATATCCCATGTGTACAGTAACTCAGGCGAAAGCAGCCCTTGCGTCAAAGAGTTTTTTTCGTACCCAAAACTCGGGGCCTGTCCTAAGGACCTACGTGTGGGACTAAGCGTACTTGCGCAGGAGCGAATTATTTCATCAGAAATATGTACTTCGGGTGAATAGCAATTTCTGATTAATTCTTCAGGTAGACTTGGGGAAGAGTTGTTCTAAAATCTAACTCGCTATTTAGAGAAATATAATATATATTTAACCGAGTCATTTAAAAAGTCAATGCTCAGTAAAATTAATTTCAATCAAGTTAAAGAAGGATTAAAGTTTAAATAAATCTCTAAATTAATATAAGATGAATGTATTGATTCTCTCGAAAATAATATTAAAATATCTGTCGTTTTCTCAAAATTTTATCATTGTAGAACCTGGCGAAAAGTTACATTTTCCACAAAGTGAGGAAGGCAGACCGTGTTGAAATTTATGTTCCCCCGTGATCTCTTTTTTGCTTCCCATTGGACCAACCTAACAATATTCTGATGAAAATATTCAAAAGTCTGAATCAACTCTTAACTTGTCACGTTTTTGGTTAATATTGTGAATTAAACTTGTCACGTTAAAAAGCGATCGGAAATGTATATCAACGAGTGAGGCTGTTTTTATAGTCAACGCACGGTAAAAATTAACCTTATGACTTAATGTTTAAATTATTGCTACTCAAATCTGTAATTTGCATATGGTACTTTAAGAACACGATCTCAGGATAAAATTACGTCAGGAAATTCTCCATTGTCGAAGAAGAAATTAAAAATAAACTTTGCAAGTTTATCTAATGAAGATTTATTTTTAGGACTCACGTTTCGACACTTAATATTGTCTTCAGGTTTCTGCTGCTTAGAAATCTGGGTCGTACAAATGAAGCTTAATTAATGGAATTTACGAAGCTTTGTTATTTACGCTTAAATGTGCTCATTTGTAGAGGAGTCTCTCACGACACTTCACGCGATAGTAAATTAATTAGCTCACGCAACACCGAATATAGTAAGGACTCTGTAAGCTATTTATATTAGTCTTGGAGTCATGTTGGCTCTTTTTATTAAGATTTGTCAGATGGATGTTTTCATGCGGTAAATGATTCGTATAATGAAGATGTAGATTTTTCGTCCCTGTCAAGACTCTCGTCTGCTCACTTAACCCGCAAAATATTGTAGGTAGCAAGCAGGGTAACTGGCAGGATTTGATGATTCCACACCAAAGATACAACATCGTTATTAATTTTTGGTTAAATTTTAATTGCCGATAAAAATTTAAAATATTTCAAGGAATGAATGTAATGTTAAGTGTCACAATATTTACTGTGTTAGAAAAAACTCGCATACGCATGCGAGAAGAGCAAAGAACAGTTAGGTAAAACAATAGCTACGCTTTAAAAAAAAACAGTAATCAGGTCAGTTTAGTAGGTGATGGTAGTGAATATTCACACATCAGGGTAGGGGGGCCAGTTCCTTTCCCTGTGCCGGTTATGGTTTCCCAGAAAGATCTGGTACCCGGAAAATCAACTAGCGTGGCTGGAGCTGCAGGTGCCCAAAGTGCCTTGCCCGGGAATCGAACCCGGGACCCTCTGGTCAGTAGTCCAACGCTCTACCCACTAGACCACCGCGACCCATAGCTACGCTTTAGGTAACCTAAAATAAAAAAAATGATTTTCCCCACACCGCGGTCGTTTTCGATTACTCGGTTACCTACATAAAGTATTTATGCAAAATTATTTTCTTAAACACAGCTTTCGATAGTTTGCGATGAAGTAACTATTACTTGCGGGATAGTTAGACACGTATGTCTCCCTATTCTCTAATACTATCAAAATTGTTTTAAATTTTTTGGTCTTAAATTGTAAATTAAAAATCTCAGAATTGGTAAAAAATTGTAAATTAAAAGATGGTTATTATGTTTACTTTTTTTCTTTTCAGCCAATTTTTAAGCCAGTCGTGTTGAACTCCGTTTCGGGTGAATTCTCCCTATTCACTAAGGATTGTTTTATTTAAATTTACACAGGATCCCGGAAGCCAACGCATAGAGTTCAAGGAGGAGGCTCACATTTGAAGGTTAAAAAATGCGTGAATTGTTAACGCATGAATTTTAGTGTGCATTTTCAAGATTTTTAAGTATTCCTCTTTTTATAAAGGTCTAGTGGGAATTCCAGAGAATATATTTGCACGTTTGGGACAACTACAGTCGTTAAAGCAGGTTTAAATGCTAGTCCCATTAGCTCCAGCTAATTGCGTAATTTTATTTCGTGTGCACCGGGGTCATGAGGGTATTACTATTTACTTAGAGACCCGTTTTCGTTAATAATCAAGCTTTGTTTAAGACGCACCTATAAATTAGTCATTCGTACCTGTTTTTTTTAACTCTAAGACCCTTAAGATGGGTTGACGCATGTTTTTTGATTTAGATAAACTCATAGAATAATTGTAAACGTCATTAGAAAATTATTAAAAGACTTAATTATTTTTTGAAACAGGGCTTATCATTAAGATCAAAAAGGTCACCTCATTAAAACCTTCCAGGAATAATTTTGAGCATAACTTTCGTGAAAGTATTTGAAGCACTAATTTGATCTTTTGCTTCTTATCTTCTAATGAGATATTATTCGTCTGGGACCGAAAAGTGAGAGGTTACCGTACATCGATAGATATTGCAAGAATGACGCTCGCTTTTGTGAGAAAATGTTTTGTTGAAAAAGGGTTCATAGTTCAATAATTTTTTATCTTCTATCCTCTAACAAAGGTCCCTCACAGTGGTGGCATTCTGGGTTTCAAATGTTTATAAATCGCCCTTCGTGGAACCCTCCTCCCCATCCTGAATTATTCTCTCTCTCGTTTCGAGCCCAAGAAAGTTTGATCGACCGTCGGTGGGGTGCAGGAAAATTAAGTCATTTCATCTCCCGGGAAACTTCTATTACATGGGAAGCTTTCAAGCAGAGGAAATGATAAAAATGAAATGTACGTACCCTCGTTCTCATCCGCTTTGTTCCCCTCTCCTTCGCCGTTTTCAACCCTTGCTCTTCATGTCGTCAATTAACTTTTTTCTCCTTGGTCGTCGATGAAATCCTTCCCTCAGAAGGGGGAGGTTTAACTTCTTCATTTTAGGAAGTGTTTCCGAGACATTGATGAAGGTTTCATAGGCACTGGAGAATAGGATTTGAAGCTTATTTTGACCTCGCACTTTGGGGCGGAAGACTGACTTTTCTCATATTTTCAATCAATTGTCAACTACTTTCGGAACTCCTTTCTTGATCTCTGTGCTCTATAAACAATATGATGCCTTAAAATTTGTTTTTTTTACGAATTTTATATATTTTAGCTTCAACGGTTGCATAAAAAATGTCAACTGTGATGCCAGGTTGTATGCATTGATGAAAAAAATACCTGTGTCTTTATTTTGGATGGAATTGGAAAAGGAGTTTCTCAAAATTTTCAAGTAAACAGGACCAAAGATCAACGGGAGATGGCGCTTAAGTTGTTTTAATGGAGTTTTTCGCTAATATGCATCTATTAAATGTTGGAAAGTCACAGTGTAACTGCATTGACCAGTTTTCGACCCCAGATTCCTCAATTTCCCAGCATTTTGCCGGAAATTAAGGGATCCGTGTTCGAGTTCTGGTGAATGCTAATTACTGCTTCATTGTGGAATTCCTAAATTTTAAACCGAATTAACATAATTTTCAAGCTGTTCTTCGAAAAGTACAATTTATGTCAGAATTTCTTGAACAGAATAGTGGCTCCACAAGTTTTTGAGCCTTCTGCCTAATTTTCTGACCGCTTTCATTTATATATTATTTACCTGTTGCTGCTTTATTAATTACTGTGGGTATCAGACGCATGACACAATAAAAATTCAGGTTAGGTAAACGTTTCGTTTACTCATCGTTTTTTGTATTCTAAGACGGGAATAATTTATAAAATCACTAAAACTGGTTACAAAAGTTCCCCCCCCCGTAATATTGAGTTTTGTTTGCACAACTCTGACCCATTATATTTCGTAAGCAGCGAGTAAACTCGTAGGAAGCTCTCACCCCCAGTGGGACTTGTAAATGGATCCTTGAGGGGAAGGGCCAGATTTGAATTATTCAGTGCAAAATTGGCCATTTATCTCCTTTAAATTAAATATGTCAACATTTTAGATGAAAACCTTGAGAGCTTAAAGAAGGAGAGTTTTTGTGCGAGGAGGAAAGGGGATAGAAAGAGAAAGACAGAGGGGGGAGGGAGGGGGGTAAGGGGGCAGGTTTTATTTTATCAGATCAAATGGAAGTGGGTGAAGGAAGGAACATAAAGGTTAAGAACCACCACCCCAAGAAGGAAGAGGTCCCAATGGATTTTTCCCGCGAGAGAAAGTCGTAGTCGCCATTACAGTAGCGGTGTGGTGCTTGTGAACGTCGTAGACGTTTTCTTTTGCTCCTTTCTCAAGCTTTCATTTAGGGGCGTGGATTTATGAGGGTTTATATGTGCGCACAGGGGGCTTTCGTCGTTCTTTTTGTTTCGGAGAGAGGGAGAGAGAGGGAAGAAGAGAGAAGGGGCTGAGGAAATCGCGAACGCAAGGTCGTTAACGTGGTGCAATTTCATGGCCGAGTTTTTGGATTAACGTGCGATGGGGGGAAAAATCTGAAAGAAATAAAAGCACTAAGGAATGTTCCCGAGAAGTTTCTTCGACGACAGAGTGTGATAGTGTTTTTTTTCTTGTGCTTTATCTCTTGGCAAGTTAAGTCGCGGCGAGCAATTCTGCGGGTTCCGTGCTTATATCTTTGACGAATATAAAGCGAAAAGGAAAGGAAGAATGGCCCCTTGGTTATTTAGGTTACACGTTGAAGATGAGAGGCCGATGTTTTCTCTGGTCTTTCATGCGCAACGGGATGCAAGAAAAAAAAGGTTGCATGCAAATAACACTGTAGCGAACAGTCGAGCGAGATCGTAGGGCTACGAAGAGCATTCAGAATGAATTAAAGTGAATAATTAAACACACTTAAAACTTTAATTACTACGGACTGCATGCTGCGCTGGATTAAAATCCCTCTTCATGTTTCATGCTTCAATTATGAGCGAGAGAATAACACTCGCAATGTAATCGCGTTGGTAATTCGAGGTGGCTCTGAACTTTATAACAAATATTTTTTATTGTTATTGTTCACCATACAGAGGAGAGCGCACTTTTATGTGATTAGGCCATTAATTTACTCAAGTGTTTACTCGCGCTTAATCCTTTTCCATTTGTATTGCATTCCACTTCCATTGCAGAATCGTTTTTCTAAATTCAAATCTACTTATCCACCGATTGGTGACATTAGGATCGCTATTTAGGGAAATCTCTGATTTAAAGGAGTACACTTCTCCTCGAAATTCATGCCTTAAATTTTACTGAACCTGTGTGGGATAGTGTTCTTAGATGCTGTTAAAATCGAGTTCAAATTTGGGGTGACCTAAGGACTTACATCATTCAATCCCAGTCCACTCGTTCACGAAATCTTTTAGGTGTTACGTACAGAGTATCAGCGTTCAATCCCATGATTAAATGGCTTAATATTCTGTACGACAAAAGAACTTTCGACTAGGGGTATGCATGCACAGCAGCAATAATCAGTGTTAACATTCGCGGTTATAGGATGCGTCGATATACAGACTAGGCCAAAATACACAGCTCGTAAGCAGGTTGGGTCTTCAACTTTAGTTTCTTCAGTTCCCAAACGCTAGGAATGGACGCTAAGCTTTGCGCGTAATGTTGACGTTTAAGTTTCTATATGCGATTGGTTTTGACTGCAAAAGGTACTAATATTATTCTTCAATTAGTTATTTAACCGCATGGTCCCCGTGTAATAATTTTGTGTAAAATCCCGTTATTTGAGGTATACCACAGTGAATACTACGTTTTCAATGCAGTTTAAAACAATCCTCGCACCTGAAGCCATTTTCAAAACAGCAGCACACATAAAGCAGCATATTTAAAATGATTGACATATCTTACAGGTATGTAAGATAGTGTTTGTCGCATCGATAATTAAATACCGCAAAACATTTGATAAACCTAGGTCAAAAGCTACCTTCTAGGTGAACTTTGGTGTATTTACAGCGTTGCTAAAATGAGCAGCAATTGTCCAATAACGTTCAAATTTGACCCTAACAGTAGTTTTTCTGTAGCTATGTCTAAGTCTAATTATTGGCGACTTGACACAACTGCACATGCGTGACCCTTGGAAATAGTATCACTCCTGGTCGCATTGCTGGAGGCTGTCACGGTAGTTCAATTTCCTTGGTTTGCACAGGTTGAGGGGGGTGGGGCGAATTCAACTAGAGAAATCTGAGAGATTGGTCAAACATCATTTACTTTTTATTGAAGCCTAGGGTCTAATCGGTTAGTTGTCGTCATGTGATAGGCCGATGCATCGTAAAAATACTAGATAATACCACTTCAATTCGGCAAAAGAGTACAATTAGTCTTATCATTCCAAATATAATAATGTAAGAATATTTTATGTAATATCGTAGGGAGGTCAGGAAAAATGTCATAAAAGGGAAATGTTTTGTCAACTTTTACAGCTGGAATTACCCAAAAATCTCATTCGAAAATTTTTCACCTTGGTTGTCTGGAAGTTTTGTGCTCTCTCTTTAATATTTCTGTTGCTTTAAAAATGCATTGGATGATTTTAGTATTGATGTTATTTTTGGTAATAACTGCCTATTATTTTAATCATGCTCACAATTTAAGTTAGTCGTGCCCATCAGACTAACGCTGGTAATCGGTTAAAAAGAGTAACTTTGCATCCGAGTAATTATTATTTAGATCCTATATAAATCTTTAAGCTCCAGTCCTTTTGGGGTACTTACTGTTCCGCATGAGTATAAGCTAACATAAAACTTACTGCCGAGGCATTTAGCACTTGCATGCAGGCGTCACGTGAAGCATGCCTTAGTCGGACTCTCTTCTCTTTTGGCTGATTTATACGGGTGAACTCAATATTGAATTTATAACTCTAGCCACCTGGAGATATCCTTGCAAACAGCAGATTGTGGGAAAGGATATTAGTTCCAAATCATTTTGCAATCTGATACTTAAACTGTGGTAGATGAACCTACGGATGAACTCTTTCCAAGTAGGAAGCTTTGTGGGGTTGGGACCGTTAATCGAGGCCATTTTAGGCTTTGAGTAATTTGATGGTAGGTAGGCTTTTATGGAACAGATGAAAGAAAAAACTGGACATCGGTATTATCATAAATAACGAAGGGTAAGCAGTCCACGGTTCAACGGCCCGTCGTACGGTGTGCTTCTGTTAAAATACGATCTAATTAGAGTTAAAATTGGTCAAGAAATCAGACTCTTTGGAATTCGAACTCGGTTCCTCAGCTTGGAGAACCGGCAGACTAGTGCCACCATAACCCTATTAATAATTAAATTCTTTTTCGAAATTCGACTTGAAACTCCCATCCTCTGTTGGGAAAAAGGGAGTTTTTGATTGATGACGAAGTATTGCTGGTAACGTATGCAAAATTAAAGCATCATGATGATTTACCATTTAGCTTTATGAAATAAGTTTTCTTGGAACGTTAAGAAATTAAACCCTCAGATACACCCAAAACCAACTCTCTGAGCCATTTTACAAAGCAACAAGATATTGGGCAGAATCCACTAGTCTATGGTTATTTAACAATAAGTATGTCTCAAATTATTCCAAGTATTCATTGCTTTTCTTTTAATAGCCATATAGTTATTTCTATGCACCAATTTTCTATGGTCAAACCTAAATATTAATTCCAATCATTATTGTTTGTCGATGCGTTGATGTTTCTTTGCCTGGCTCTAGGTCAGGGATGTTTTAGTTTAAAAATAGAATGATAACTTCAACAAAAATATTAATTTTTACAGTGCATCCTGCAAATAAATATGAAACAGTTTATCATTTTGAAACTTGAACTGTCTCTTAGAATATCGTGTGGGGTAATGGAGGTAATGTTAACTGCATATTTAGAAAGCGTTCAGTTTTGATCGTTTGGAATGTTCTAGTCTCTTTTATAGGTGTAGGGGAAAAAAGTAAGAGCATTAGGATCTCATTTGAGACTTTAAGTGTGGGAATCCTCTACGAAAACTGCAATGCGACGAACTGAATAGGTGATACGTAGGACGTACGCGCAAGAGTTGTTTTTTTGGAGCACATTCTTCTCGTTAGTAAGTTGGGAAGAATGTGGATCAGATGCACGGTGCATATAAAATGTAAGTGGAAATTGCGCGGAAGAGGAATTCTCAAAATGAAATTCATCTCAATCCTTCCCGTGACTTATCTTTCGAATCAGAAACAGGTAGCAGCCGTTTTATTGTTTTCTTTTGCGTACCTTTTAAGTCGAGGTTAAACTTAATTTCAATTCAAATAAGTCTTTCAAATTTGTTGCATTTTATTGATCTTAATACTAATAAATATGATTCAAGTTACACTTTTACTTGATGAATATTCGAATATTGAGAAAAAAATGCCTATTCTATGAAAATTTCTTTTTTTTTTCAAACGTAATGGTACAAAATCCTAACACGAACTTTGAAAATCGGCTTCGTGTGACATTATTAATGATCATGAAATTTAATTTGTGATTTTTAATTGCGCACTTGGTAGATTTCAAGCCCGAGCGTAATTAACGTACAACTTTATTGAATAATTACCATACATAACATATAATGAAGTATATGGCTGCGTAGATTTTCGCGGCGGTGGCTTAAAGGATTCTGCATTTTCAGGTTTTCACCGCGTTGTTGTTTAAAGCCGACAACAGTTTCACCGAAGTTGCATTCGGCGTCTTCAGGTTCAGGAAGAAGATCTTCGATCTGAAGACGCCGAATGCAACTTCGGCGAAACTGTTGTCGGCTTTAAACAACAACGCGGTGAAAACCCGAAAATGCAGAATCCTTCATATAATGAAGTATTCGCATTCCCGCCCGCAGTGCCTTAGTCCACGAGTTAAATCCACCTTAGGTGTTACAAAGATTTAATAGTTATATTAGATAATGTGAATACATTCTCATATCCATTTCTCTGTGCAATTTTTGTGTGCCATTAAGAGAACCTATTCAGAGCCTAAAAAAATAATCGTATCCTTGGATTAGAGTTGTATTAAAATGATAACGTTCATATTTTATTAGGAAATACTATTACGAAAATAATCGTAGTACTCTAGCTGGTGGAGCGTTTGGCTACTGATCGGAATTCCGAATTTAAATCTGGGTGGCGTATTTGAAAATCCCAAGGTTCACACAAGTAGTTTCATATTTTAGGTACCAAATCGTTCTGGTAAACCACCGTGGGAACAGTAGCGTAACTGCTTCCATAAATATCTACTCTCTCTCTAAATTCAGTTGCAGAGTTTTTTTTTCTTTTCGTGATATTTTATTGAGATTGAGACACGCGGGGAATTTTGACAAATGCAAGGCGTAGATGGTTGCACCTTAAGTTAACGGGGCTCGTATGGCTGCTGATAGATTGAGAAACTGTTTTTCTAACCTAAAATGGGGGCGTGGTGAACGAGAGCAGCCTGTAATAATTCGTTTTCTCCCATATGTGTGGTTTCACATGCATTGAAATTCATCATCAGTTGAGTGAGACACGCGGTGATGGTGCTTTTACGGATGTGAAAAATGTCCGTTCGTTGGCGGAAAAGTTCGAAAAAGGTTCGAAGCTATGTGTGACAGCGAACGCAAAAATACTCTGACACAGATTATCAGCAATGTTACAATGGACCTTAGGGACCCCTATAGTTGTGAAAAATGTGTGCATCTAAGGGGAGATTATTTTGAGAAGTAATAGAAGCCCGAACCTCCTGGTGTAAGTGGTTTGGCAGAAAATAATTTGTAATTCTTTGAACTGGAAATACTGTGTACTCTCTGCGTAAGGAGATAATAGACACGTCCCTTGCTGACTCCCAAATATTTGTGAAATCAGCACTTTCGCGTAAAAATTTATTGACTTCACTTTTTTTGCCATGAAGTTACGAGAACTTCGGAGGTTTGGAATTTTGGCTTCATCCGTTCATCAGCATTGTGTTATCAGACTTACTGTTTTTTTATACCAGACATGTTCTCTTTTTGAGAAGGAGGATTTGTTTTTTTTTCCTGAAAACTCAAAAAGATCTGGAACACTGTATTCATGCATCTCGAGCCATCGACCTTCTTGGGGATCTCCGTCATACTCAATTTACATTCCAAGCTCGTTGCTATAGGCTTGGTATTCCCCCCATGAAATGTATAGGACCATTATAATTCCAAGAAACTGTGGGAGATGCCGCGACAGTAACTTTTAACGGAGTCATCCGCTAAATGTGAATTACAATGCAAAAATTTCAGGATGTAATAATCATTCGCCTTCATCGATCCAAGATCCCTAGATGTCCGGCCAGTTACGCTATCTAGGCGTCCTTTTTATGCTCCGAGATTTAGGCGGCTTTAAAGGAAAAAGATGTTGTGACGAAATACGGTACATAGGATATGATGTCACCGGCATTCGTAGTAGTGCGCTATGTGCAACGGGCCCGAAGGTTGAAGGCAACGTTAATAAATACAATGGTGTTTTAATTTTGACAAATGTCAAGAAACTGCGGAAGATATCGCAACAGTAACTTTTCACGGAGCCATCCGCAAGATGTACATTACAAAATTTTGTAGTGTAAGAAGATGCCGCGATAGTTTTACTGGTTAAGGCACTCCGTCGGACATCAGGAATCCAGGTTCGAATTCTGGCCAAGGTGAATGATTTTTACACTCTGAAATTGTTGCATTGACCTTCATAATGTTTATGAGAAATGAGCTCCTCTCCTACATTTTGTGTAATTTCGAGAGACTCCTGCTAGAAAAAACTGGTCGGCCTTGAAAGTACCAGCAGCACCGTCGCCTGTTGAGTTTTATTCGCCAGACCGCTCTGTGTTGTGGAAAATTGGCGGTTTTTTCATCGGTAATTTGGATTTCTAATAGCAATCTATTTGCTTAGAGCTGAAAATGATTCTACCACGTTGGCGGGTAATTCATAATACTTGAATTGGCGCGTGATGGGTGTTTACTTTGATAAAGATATCTCAAACGTAATTGTAAAGCAAAATTATTAACGAAAGATACTTAATTCTCGTAATCAAGATGACAAATCATGGTCCAAACATTCCTGAAATCTGTTTTCTGAAGCTTCAGTCCTCCGTACACAAATATAGCTTTATTCGGTTTGAAATTATTTGAAAAGTATTTGACGAATTCCATCCCTGGTCTATCTTGGTGGGACGGATTGTTCAGTGGGTAGAGCGTTAAACTACTGGCCGAAGGGTCCAGGTTCGTTTCCGGTTGACACCACTGGGCACTCTCAGCTTCACCTAAGCTCTGTAGTATCGTGGAGCAGATCTTCCTGAGAAATCGCAGGCGGTGAAGGGAATGGAACTGATGAGTGAATTTCAAATATAGGCTTATTACTGAGTGAGTATTATGCTCACCTATCAGATAGGTTTATTATTGCGGTAATCCTGTTAGTGTAGCTAAGAAAAGTCAAGTCACGAATCCCAAACTTCGGATGGTGTGCTTTATTTATTTCCCCGTTGTAAAGGTTTTTTTATTATTCGAAATGACTTTAGCTGGGTGATATTTAATCACCCTTTTACTAATACTACCTTATATAGTAAACGTATACAGCTTATTCATGTAAACTTACCATTTTTTGATAGTATTTGTCTATTTTCTGTGAATCGATGCAAAACTTCTGCGACTCCTAATTTCTGAAAATATATCCTTCACTTATACTTTATTTTATCCCTTAACCTCAGTTTTAGTACCAATGAAATTATTTCTTTTATCCAAGTTAATTCGTGACTTACCACCATTTTGAATCTGATGGTTTGAAAACTTTTGGTGACCTATAGTTCTTCAAAAGGAGGTTTAAACCCGAAAACATGGTTGGTCCTGTCGATTAACAGGAAAAAACATTTGTCAATTAGATGGAAAAGCGGTTGGATGGTCGATATGAGGTAGATAGTATGGGGAAAGCGGGTAGAAGTTAATATTCTCCAAATTTTCGCGAAAAAATTTACTCGATAGAGGTAAGGGTAAAAGAAAGAGAAAAAACTTTGCACTTCCACACACTTCGTGTGTGGAAGTGCAAAGAATTCCACAAAGTTAAACCTGAAACTGTTAGCTCTATAGAGGTGTTTATCTTAATATTTTTACATGGGAAATAATGAACGAAGATATTTGTTCGATGGTAATATGTCTTGCAAAGAAAAAATTATTTCCTATGATTTAAGATATAATAAGCAATATTTCAAGTACAGAATTTTCTTTATTAAAATAGCGGAATGCTCTAAGGGTGCAGGATTTGGAGGTAACGAGTATCTACGAGATTTGTCAAACCAAAAAGACCTGGTTCACTTTATGGAACTACGGATCGCACGTATTTCAATAAATCGATCCCCTACGTCGTGGAACTTTAATTTTGCTGGTTGGGAGTTCTCGGGAAGCACTCCCACGAATACGTTATCTGTGGCCTATTGGACTTGCCTGAACCCTACGAAAGGATTATCCACGTGCTGCCGTGTTTGTGACCGTGTGCTTGCATGTGTGTGCGTGCGTGCGTGAAAGGGTGGAAATTCCTTAATTACGAGTCGATAAAAGGAGCCGATTGCTAACTGTAGCGAGAGGGTTGTGTGCACGGGTGAGGTGGGGGATGGAGGTTTTGTAGGCCTCCCCTTCAAAGAGAACCTTTCGCGGTCGAGGCGGGAGGTAGATGGGGGTGGTGTTGGTTTAAAGGAAAGTGGTGGAGAGGTCGGTTGCCGGCAAAATGTGGAGACACTCCACTGGGAATTGGATTAATAAGACAACGGGGAGGAGTGGAAGCGCTGGGAACCGCGGGGTGAACTGGGGCCGGGGTCGGGTGAAGGGTGAGAAAAGATATGGAGGTTTAAATTGGCTGGAAGAAAAGTCTTGGTTGAGCAGTTTAACCGTCTTAGGAAAAGTTTTATTATATTTTTTTCCCCACCTCGCGCAGCCTTCGCATTAAAGTGATTGCGTTCAGCGGACTTATCAGACCTTCCCGGCATGTTGGCAACCAGAAAAAGTTAGGAACTCATTTACTGAACAAGTGATTTCGTTAATATGACACGCTTAACATAGGCGATTGATTTTCTCACCGGAGAGATTTTTAAATACATATATATATGTACTCGCACCTATATAAATTTGGAAAAAAACTTCCGATTGGTTTTTGAGGAGCTGTAATGAATAATTCCGATGATTTGTCGTACGCTTGGAATCACTTATGTTATTTATAGTTACATATTTTACCTTTGTAAAAAGGTGATCTCACAAATTTCAAACATTGCTGATTTTTAATGCTTTGGTTAATTTTAACTTGTTGAAAATTTCTGTAGATTACACCTTAATGCATAAAATGAGGTAATATGTAATGTAGCCAATATTTTCCCTCTCACAAAGC
>CM073778.1:50327077-50432161 GCA_037158775.1 Hetaerina titia
GTTTATTACTGTGGTTAATCCTGTTAGTGTAGCTAAGAAAAGTCAAGTCACGAATCCCAAACTTCGGATGGTGTGCTTTATTTATTTCCCCGTTGTAAAGGTTTTTTCATTATTCGAAATGACTTTAGCTGGGTGATATTTAATCACCCTTTTACTAATACTACCTTATATAGTAAACGTATACAGCTTATTCATGTAAACTTACCATTTTTTGATAGCATTTGTCTATTTTCTGTGAATCGATGCAAAACTTCTGCGACTCCTAATTTCTGAAAATATATCCTTCACTTATACTTTATTTTATCCCTTAACCTCAGTTTTAGTCCCAATCAAATTATTTCTTTTATCCAAGTTAATTCGTGACTTACCACCATTTTGAATCTGATGGTTTGAAAACTTTTGGTGACTTATAGTTCTTCAAAAGGAGGTTTAAACCCGAAAACATGGTTGGTCCTGTCGATTAACAGGAAAAAACATTTGTCAATTAGATGGAAAAACGGTTGGATGGTCGATATGAGGTAGATAGTATGAGAAAAGCGGGGTAGAAGTTAATATTCTCCAAATTTTCGCGAAAAAATTTACTCGATAGAGGTAAGGGTAAAAGAAAGAGAAAAAACTTTGCACTTCCACACACGAAGTGTGTGGAAGTGCAAAGAATTCCACAAAGTTAAACCTGAAACTGTTAGCTCTATAGAGGTGTTTATCTTAATATTTTTACATGGGAAATAATGAACGAAGATATTTGTTCGATGGTAATATGTCTTGCAAAGAAAAAATTATTTCCTATGATTTAAGATATAATAAGCAATATTTCAAGTACAGAATTTTCTTTATTAAAATAGCGGAATGCTATAAGGGTGCAGGATTTGGAGGTAACGAGTATCTACGAGATTTGTCAAACCAAAAAGACCTGGTTCACTTTATGGAACTACGGATCGCACGTATTTCAATAAATCGATCCCCTACGTCGTGGAACTTTAATTTTGCTGGTTGGGAGTTCTCGGGAAGCACTCCCACGAATACGTTATCTGTGGCCTATTGGACTTGCCTGAACCCTACGAAAGGATTATCCACGTGCTGGCGTGTTTGTGACCGTGTGCTTGCATGTGTGTGCGTGCGTGCGTGCGTGAAAGGGTGGAAATTCCTTAATTACGAGTCGATAAAAGGAGCCGATTGCTAACTGTAGCGAGAGGGTTGTGTGCACGGGTGAGGTGGGGGATGGAGGTTTTGTAGGCCTCCCCTTCAAAGAGAACCTTTCGCGGTCGAGGCGGGAGGTAGATGGGGGTGGTGTTGGTTTAAAGGAAAGTGGTGGAGAGGTCGGTTGCCGGCAAAATGTGGAGACACTCCACTGGGAATTGGATTAATAAGACAACGGGGAGGAGTGGAAGCGCTGGGAACCGCGGGGTGAACTGGGGCCGGGGTCGGGTGAAGGGTGAGAAAAGATATGGAGGTTTAAATTGGCTGGAAGAAAAGTCTTGGTTGAGCAGTTTAACCGTCTTAGGAAAAGTTTTATTATATTTTTTTCCCCACCTCGCGCAGCCTTCGCATTAAAGTGATTGCGTTCAGCGGACTTATCAGACCTTCCCGGCATGTTGGCAACCAGAAAAAGTTAGGAACTCATTTGCTGAACAAGTGATTTCGTTAATATGACACGCTTAACATAGGCGATTGATTTTCTCACCGGAGAGATTTTTAAATACATATATATATGTACTCGCACCTATATAAATTTGGAAAAAAACTTCCGATTGGTTTTTGAGGAGCTGTAATGAATAATTCCAATGATTTATCGTACGCTTGGAATCACTTATGTTATTTATAGTTACATATTTTACCTTTGTAAAAAGGTGATCACACAAATTTCAAACATTGCTGATTTTTAATGCTTTGGTTAATTTTAACTTGTTGAAAATTTCTGTGGATTACACCTTAATGCATAAAATGAGGTAATATGTAATGTAGCCAATATTTTCCCTCTCACAAAGCAATTCACAGTTGTGACAACTTGATGAATTGCTTAATATAAAAGTATTTAAAAATGTTCCATTGCCTGTATATGCAGGCAATTCGACATGAAAAGGTTAGCGCGTGACATTAAAATTAATGTAGATGAACGGAATTCAGCCTTAATTCATTTCTTCTTTTACCTTTTTTACCTTATGCCTAAATTCCCCCATTTATGAAACGTTAGGGAGATGAAATGCTTGAAAGAATTGACGAATGTATAATTACTGCGTGACCGTTTGTTTTTGTTCAACATCGCCGTCTGCCACACAATACACTACCATTAGCATCTATGGCAGACGACGGTCAAGCGCCTTCATTTTTGTGTAAACCTGACTTATGCCCATTCAACTTTTGGCAAAAAAGGATAGATAAAAAAAACATTCATTTCGCCCCACGTATTAATTTTGAATAATTCAAATCGCAAAGCGGCGAGCCATGACTCGAAACATCCATTTTAACATTTATCGCCGCGGCTGCCCGTCAGAGAAAATATTTTTCCGTCCTTCAATGCATTGCACCGTGGCCTCTTTTTTATTTTGTTTTTCCCTCCCTCTATTTTTCTCTCACCCTCTATCTTTCTTTTTTTTCTCTCTCTCTCCCTTCTCTACGTTTCGTTATCCATTCGGTTTTGGAACGCTGCCACTAGGCTCTGTCACCACCGTCGCACGACATTTTTCTTCTCTGTCCTATCTCTGGAAAGCGAAGATGTTTTTGCATGTGTATATGTGTGTGTGTGTGTGTGTGTGTGTATGTGTACGATATGCGCATGGGTTGGCGTGCGTGCGTTTTCAACTGTGCGCGCGCGTATTCCCGAATTTTGTGACGGAAAGAAGGGCGCCGAGGGGAAAGGGGCGGGAGTTGAGAGAGGGGTTCCGTCACTTCTGCGTCTCTCCGTATATCGCCAAAATCCCCGTGCCTCTCAGACTCCCGTTCACCAGCCACCCCGCAAGGAAAAAAAAAACTTCCTCTCGTCCTCCCACTCTCCTCTCTCGCTCTCCATCTCTCTCTATCCGCGGCACCCTGAATATTTCAGGACACGTGCCGAGTGTAGAGGACCCACTCACGCGCGTGCTCCGGTGCTTTCGGGGCCACGCCGGCAAGAGGGCGGCGCGCGCGCGAGAGGGAGTCTGACGGTTGACTGCTCTTTCCCTCAACGAAAAACGGAGAAATGGCCCAGGGGGGGGGGGGTAAGGAAGTTTGGGTCGATACTGCGCCAAGCACCAACGAGGGTCGATGCCTCTAAGTAACGTGCACCAATGCGTTCATGCTAAGAACTTCTTCCTCGTCGATCGAAAACTCGGCCACACTGTGAAAACGTACACAGGTAGTTTATGCCTTAGGCGGGACACCCAACTGAAAAGAAAGTGTCGCATAAAATGGGACGGGGTATCTTTTAATATTTCCTTTGCATAACAACCACTTTCTTCAGCGAAAGGGTAGTAAATATGTGATGAAACATTTACATCCCCCGAGTGCGATACATATGCGTGACGAGACACGTACATTTGTACAAAAATTTTAATTAAAAAGGGTACAAAAAAGGTCTAACGCGAGGGGCAACTGGGGAATAATACATCATTTTAGTTCCCGCAGAGCCTTCGTCAGCGAGAGAGTTAAGCGAAGTGATTTCTCTCCAGGGTTAGGGTGTGAAGCCGGGCATGAGGGCCGAGGGGGACTGGGGTAGTTCTTAGTGGGAGATTGGCAGCGACCGACGGGCAATGTTTATCCGTTTGGACGGGGAAAGATGTGACGCCGGGGCGATCGAAAGGGATTGAGGGAAGCGTTTGAGGGGAAGGGTGAGGAGGGCAGTAGGACAGGCTTTAACGGCTTGGCAGGGACACCGTAGCGCCATGCACCGAGTGGTCTTCAATCCGAAGACCGATGTGATATGCTCTGTTCATTAGATTCCTCGTGTTCTGCTTTCATGGTGAAGAAGTGGTGATCTCTTGTTGCTCGCCTTGGTTTCGTCGATGTTTTTACATACACATAAGTATTTTTGCTCAAAAATATATTTATATGCCCTTTTATTCCCGTTTAAAACGGTTACAAAAGAGGAAACTCTTTGAGTCCCCGGCGCCCACCCGACTTCTGTATCCACGGTTTCTGGAAAAATGTCCAGAATACTGAGGAGATATAATATCGGAATTATAATCATCGGAATCGAGCAGAACCATCGAAAAAATTCGCTTACATGAACAGACACAACTGCAAAGGACTTCGTCGCCAGCTTGACTCCTGAGATCAATCATATTTGATGCGAATGCGGTGGTATCTACTTGGGAGAGACGGGCATTACACTTAGGATTGCCTCGAGACTGAAGGAATATCGACGACGTATGGACAGCCGGGAAAATCGGCTGTTGTAGAACTCAGTATTAGTTTGTACAACATGAAATGCGTGCACCCTTGTGCAAGGTGGGGTTTAGGTGAATAAATATAAAGTCTATTGTATTTGTGTCTATTATCCATCCGGAATGCGTAGAATACTACCCAGTAATAAGTGTCTGAATTACAGGCCTGTATATATGTGCCTGCCCTCTTTTAAAATATTTTTTGTCCTATTTGTGTGGGAATAGGAATAGCTGCTAATCATGTAATACTCGTAATTTATGTTGCATGATTGGTGGTGTGTCGCTCCATTTCCACACGGTTTTTGGTGGATCGAGGGGTGCTTGAAGAAATAGAAGGAATACAAGTAAAATGGCTGGTGGCCTATCACCGCCTACCACACGTCGTTGCGACGGCTTGCTGGACATTATGTAGATATAAATGAAATTACTTTGACGCCCCAACATTTTTTTGTGACCGTATGACAAATGAGATTAGGCTGTATAGGATGGATTTCAATCCTAAAACAGGGTCCAAGAGGATTATTATTATTAGGTAATCTACCGGTTAAGGTAGGTTTTTGGATGGACACAACTATCAAATAAAAATTTTGTAACTCCAAACAAAACCCAATCCAGCAACCTAATCTACATCAGGTCCCTCGTCATCTCTGTGTACTTCTTTCCTTCCTTCACGCCATCCAACATCCCTATCCTGTTCCTGCCCTTTCCTCGCTTTCCCAGCATTCTCCCCTCTATTACCTTCTTCAGCATTCCTCTACCGCTCAATACGCCTTTCATCCATTTTTCCTGCCTCCATAGGATTTCTCTCAACAAACCCCTCTCCTCCCCCACCATTTCTAGTACTTCCTCATTTGTTTTCCTTTCGGTCCATTTCACATTCTCCATTCTTCTCCACACCCACATTTCAAAAGCCTCCAATCTACGTCTATCCTCCCGCTTCAGCGACCACGTTTCCACGCCGTACATAGCTACGCTCCATATCAAAGTTTTTGTGAGTCTTTTCTTAACCTCCCTACTCAAAACCCCCGTCATGAACTCCCTCCTCCTTGAGAAAGCCTCCTTACCTGGCGCAATTCTTCTCCTTACGTCCCTACTACTTTGACCGTGTTGGTTCAAAACACTTCCGAGATATGTAAACTGTTCTACCTGCTCTATTTTTTCCCCGCCTATTTTAATATTTACCTTAGCCTTTTTCTTTCTGGAAAATGTCCAAGAGGATATGCTTTGTAAAATATTTTGTAAATAGCTCCAGGTATGATGAGTTGGGTGATCTTGCCACTGTGGAATAAACGGTTTAAACTAAAAAAAACTAAACTGCGTAGAAAGCTCATCCGCTAGAGTCTTCAGCCATCCGATTACGGAATACTCCCCCGACACACTGCTTTCACCATTCAGCGTACGTTCGCCGCTTCCTCTGGCGCGTTCCCTGCATCCCATTCCAGGGCTACCACTCTTCGCACTGAAGAGGACAGTTACAGCGACACCTCTAGGACAGCTGAATCCCCAGTGCATCTTCTCTTATATCTTTAGTATACAAGTACATCCAGTATATTTCTCATGAATTTATAGAATACAAATACATCCAGTTATTTTATTTATTTGTCAATTACTCATTCATCATTGTGCTAAGTGTCTTATCCAGCGACTTAGATTTAATACCATCTGATACCCCAGTAATCGATGACATTTAATTTTGAAAATTATATACGTGCACCTATTTATTGTTTATACTTCAACTCTTGCCGACTATTGCACTTATCCATATTTATTTTGCATTTCCATTTTGGCGACCTAATTGAAGTTTTGCGAGTTTCCCTTCGCCTTCGGGTAAATGCCGCTCCCGAAAGAAAAAAATTGCATGAATATATACCTTCCCCGCTCAACATATGACCCAGTGATGAATTGGTCGGTTCCACCTTGAATAGGAGTTTATCCTTACAGGAATCCTGGTTGTTTTGTAACAATTTATGCAAATTATATTATTATTTGTTGTGCATATGCAGCCAAGAAATAAGTACATTTGAAACTAAAACTAAGCATATAAAATTGGGGCCTTCAATGGGTTTTACCTGCCTGTATTTTGCATCTTTGCTGTGTTTCACATAAAAGCTTGATGTCAGGCAAATTATCAGAAAAGTTACCAGGCAAAGTAAAACCTATTAAATGTATATATAATAAATTAGGAACCTCACTAGAGATTCAGACCTTAAGATGATGGACAAGTGGTTCCTCAAAATAACGGTAACTATACTGGATTAAATTCCGTGTACATTCCGCGAAGAGGTCATCACAGGTGTAGGCCGGGAAGCCATAAAATCTTTCTTCACAATTCAGAACTAATAATCATCACCTGTATGGCTGAATTTCATCCGAAAGTAACCACATGAATGAAATGCTTCCCAGTTTATTTACCCCTTAGATTTTTTAATCATCGGTTGTGGAGTTATTGGTGTAAATTTACTCACATATAGTGCTTATAACGGAGCATCACGCAGGGCTAATGAAATCCCTTTTTGGTTCATCATGGTTTACAGGTTATTTAAATGTACTACTAGGGTGGAGGGGGTCCACATAAACTCGTAGCGTGATGCAAAGCCCATTTCAAGCGAATGTGACAAGTGGCGTGAGGGGTGGAGCTGGCAAACCGAGAGCGAGTCAGTTCTGGAAGTACGCCTGAGAGGAAAGAGAGAATTCGCATTTATTTATTTTTATTTATTTTAAAATAGACCCACATGCAGAAATAATTTCCCAGTTTAAAGTGAAGCATTTAACAACATACGAATAAGGACGCATACAAACAAAATCAAAAAATATTAACAATGAATAACAGAAATAACAGTAATAGGTCATTATATCATCTAATTATGGAGAGATGGGAAAGAGCTAGGTCAATAAATGTGGTGGAAGAAAGCAGAAAAGGATCAATGGTATCAGGGAGTGAGTTCACTAAAGAAGAGAGTGTTTAATTAGTGGTAATCTGAGAGTGGGCATGAGGAGTAATGAGAGTGTGCATGAGGAGTAATTAGAGTGTGCGGGTAGGTCGTGGAGTTACTCTGAGGTTGACGAGAGATAGCAGTTCGGGACAGTCAATGAGAGAGTTAATATGAATAATCTCCTTCCTATAAAAGTACGAAGCGATTCCGGTACTATGTGGCTATGGCGGCTAAATGACCTGGCTTTGATTGCGAGTGCCGTTAGATCCCGTGTCCAGGAGATTAGAACATTTATTCCGTCATGTTCTTAATTAAATCGTTATAAAAGGATTGAGGAGTGTCTGAATTCCACCCCAATGGACAAATTGAGATGAATGACGCGAGCCCTCCTTTTCGCGCAAACAGAAAAATCGTGCTTCTTCAATATATTGAAGGACTTCCATATGCATATAGTTTATAGTGCATGGAGGTGTATCCTGTAGGCGTGAAATGTCTCAATGAATCTTCAGAAAAAGTGGCTGAGAAAATATCAGGGCCCGCTTTTGAATTCATTCCAGATAAATGGAGTTGCGGTTGGATCTCAGACTTGGATAAGCAGGATTAAGAATTCCAAATAGTGTTTTGTTAATATTTTTCTGAAATATAGAGGATTGTTGAAGATTGATAAGAAACTTTAACATTTAGCAAATATGGAGGATGTTGAATACTATCAATTTTTTAAATAATAATTATGCTACGCGAATTATGACATTTGAGATTGGGCTATAGCTCCTATTTATTAGTTTGCCACTTCTCTTTTTATTATCAAGTACATGATCATATACGATTTAGTTAATCGTTAACGAAGTTTATATTTAATGAAATCACAATTGGCATTACTTCAAGGTACTTACTTTTGAGGGGCCTTCCACTTTTCAGTGGTTATCCTCTATTCCCATTCTCCAGCCTTCTCGGTCGTTGTAACCTTCCTCTACCAAGCCTCTATCTCTCATCATTAAGGCTTTTTCTTCTCTCCACGGCTTCTTATGCCGTGCACGTTTCCTTCTTCCTGATGGTGAACATTCAAACAGAATTCTTTGCCTTCTTTCCTCGTCCTTTCTTCCAATATGGCAATGCTATTAAAGAGCGCGTCTCTGGATTATTTGTACCTATGATTCTTTCGCATCCATTACTTTTCTAATATCTTCATTTTATTCTTTTCTAAATTGGATATCCTGACTCCTGTCCTTATTCTCTTCATCTAGAAAGCTTGTATTTTACTTTTCAGGCGTTAAATCATTGTCCAGATAAGTCCCTAGCCCCATACGTCAGTTTGCTCTCTGCTATTGTTTGAAGGATTCTCTTCTTTTTATAATAGGAGATAACTCTCTTCCATATAATCCCATTTATTATTAAAATGTTTTAATCAATTCAAGATAATTTACCTAATATAGGTAGATATTAGACAGACGATTATGTTGGACATCCTGTGATACCTCAACTTCTTCTCTATATCACAGCCTTGAGAATCCCATCATCCTCTTTATGCTTTTTTTTAACTTCTTCGCGTTTCCTATAATATTTTGAAGTTATTCTTTTTGCAAAAATAGTCTTATTACTCAATTCTCATTCTTTAATTAGAATTATATATATTAAAATCTGAAATCTTCGATTGGAATTTGAAATACTATTCCCGGGTTCAAATTTAAGGGTTGATGGAATAGAATATGTAATACTGGCAGTCTTTTGTATTTAAATGCACCTTCGAAGCTAACCTACCCTCTTTGGTCGAGAGTGCATGAACTATTAAAAGAGATGGGGAACAGCAAAGTGAGATAGTGAATGAATTCTTCATGTTATACCGGTCGATCCTGGGCATTTTATCCTGCATTCATTCCATTCCCGATCTAGAAAGTCTTTGAATCAAAGAATCATTTTCCGCTCCGGCAGTTACGTGCCTCTCTTTTCAGCTCATTCCTGTTCCAGGCGGTGTTCGTAACGTTTATTAGGTCGAACTCTGTATCCGAATTGCCTTTTTCGCAATTTCAGGCTCGCCATGGGCTATTCTGACGTTCAGTTGTGAATTTTTCTTTCATCTAATGCTTAGATTTTTACGTGTAAATGTGAAGAAATTACTTTTATTCGGAGTTGGTTGAAGAGTTCAGGACGAAATTGACCTTTAATGCTGTTTGAGGAGTTTCCTGAATTCAGGAACCCATTACAAAAATGAGCGATTCGTGAATCCAAAGGCACTTTAAGGAGTTGTCTTTTATGCTGGGCATAGTTGTGGAATAGGTATTGCAATTTGAAATATTGATCGTTCCAATGTTGACCTTTTAACTGCTACAAAAGTCAAACACTAAACTTAATAATAAAAAATAGTGACTATATTTATGTGGGAAGGGTTCTTCATGGGTTTGCCCTTGGGGGGGGGACATTGCTGTAATTAAAAAGTTACGGGGCCACTTCGGCAAAATGAAGGAAGAATTTTTGTCATTTCAGATAATGAAATCTGTAATTAAGATTTCGGGAGACATTTTCCGCGCTCGGGGATTTTAATGAAGCAGCAAATTTTTTTTTACAATCCAGAAGATTAAAAAGTGACTGAAGTTTCATATCTGTTGATTCCAAGTTTCAAATTTTGGGACGAATATCAGCTTCGGGTTATGCTACTAGGGGTCCTAGGTGTATGTACTCAGAAATGTAGGTTTCGATGCAAAAGTACTTTAGGAATAGTCCGCGAATTCGGTCAGTATCTGACTTGAAATATTGTGTGATATCTGAGATATTAGGAAAATACAGTATGTTCTGTGATTAGGTGTTTTTGGTAGGTCTTAGAAGGAACAAGGCTTACATAAACAGTAGGGAATTAGTGATAGAATACATAAAGGGAGCAGACTTATGGACGCAGTCCTTGAATGGAAAATATTATGTAACAGCTTTAGAGGGGGAGAATTTGTAAGGGAAGAAGGGTGGTTGAGGCAAATGCAACCCCTCCCGGGGACACCTAAATTTCATTGATTGGCCATATAATTTCATAACTGAAAATAATAACCCGCACTCCTATTCATGTTTCGTCCTCAATGGTCAATTCGGTCCTCTCTGGTAGTGTTTTTAAATATTATACCTTTAAGCACTGGTACAACGATCGTTCCAATCTGATTTTTCTCATGAATATTCTTTTTGAAAATGTGCAAAGTGAATGTTTAGAGCATGTTTGAGCACAATCGTGTCGTAATTTTTATTTCGAATGTTCGGGGTTTGAAAAATAAACGAGGTACGCGAGATGCGATTGGATCTGAGCAGAGCAGTCACAAGCATCCTTCGAACCTCGGCCATGATTTCTTTCCCATCTCCCGGCCGCAGAACATCCTCGCGGTCGTCTCCTGTTATGCGATGTGTTAATAGTGTCTAATTGGAGTACTCACGGTCTCCATCACCCCGTTAGCGGAAATTAAGTGGCCCGAAAGGCTTCGGGAAATTGACCGTTTCCACCCTTGGATCGTGGGACCATTGCGATTAATGGCGCGAGGGTGATCTCCATTTGAAACTCGTTTTCCTGCGGTTCTAATTGGCGTATCCGCAGCAGAGGCTTGTTCAGTTCCCTTGGTATGCCTGCTGACAAAGCACTTTTCCATTCAGTCCTTGTTTTCTTGGCCATCTGTTGTGTCCTCCGTAGTGAACACGACAGCACCATGGAACCGCGACATGCCTGTCACTTTGTTTTTAATTTGTCCTCTTCACAACTATGTAGGCTGCGTTCGCTGTCAAAATATTTAATATTTCACTACGTATGGTAAATACGTTTTGGGAGTATTTCTGTAACTTTGGCTGCTAACATTTCTGATAGCTCTATTTTGTGGCTGGACAGGAAAATGTTGATTTTTTTATCCGTGTTATATTTTATGAAAATTTGGAGAAGGAAATCTGCTGACCCAGATTATTTAGTTTTAGAGTTCCTGAGTGAAAACTGATATTTTTGAAAAAAAATTGAATTTTGTTCGCTCTTTGACGCGACAAAAAAGTCTTCGGGGTGAAAATTATATGAATGTTTTATGAACTAATTATTGTTTTGTAACATTTGATTACGGGGTCAGTCCGGTTACGTTCTAGTTTCATTTGTGAGTTAAAATCCATTCGCTAAGTTTGTCAAAATGCATTCCGCAACATCGTGGCCATCTGGTGGTGAAACATTGTTGCGGTTTGCTGTTTTTTTGGAACCATCCCATTTGATTGAAAATCGTAATGTTCCAGTTTTTGCGTGTTATGTAGGCTTTCGCATGACATATCGGCCTTTGAAACGATCGTTAAAAAAATTTAACTCTTTAGTTAAATTTAACCGATTAAATCTCTCTAATTTAATTGAAAAAGTCTACTTATTTTCCTTAGAAAAGCAATACTAACTAATCAACCCTGTCACGCTTTAATTAAACCTTCGTGTATATTGAAATTAATAATAAGTATTTACAATGACATTTTGCTGGATGGAAATTTTCGTATTTTATTGTTGTCAAATATTATGTCAGTAAAATATTTTGATTTTTAAATGTACTTATTGGCTAGATAATTACAAGTATACATTCTTTGGACTTTGGTATAGAGGATATTTTGGAAAAGTGAATGAATGTTAATGATGTGGAAAACGAAATTGCTAATAATACCTCATTTTTGATGAAACATTATTATGCATCCTTAAAATGCATTAAACATTAATGCATTATCTAATATGGTGGGTGTATTATCTTTCTGTAATGTTATCTTAAGGTACGTGAATTTTCCTTCACAGCTATCATAATGCCACTAATTATCAGGGTTATTCAAGGAGTTAGGTTGGGAATCACTCCCAGAGCGAAGGCTGAATTACAGATCAATAATTTTAGATAATTTGAAAACAGATCCCTTTTGAGACATATCGAAAATGTATTATTAGCCTCATAATTAATTCTACGGTTGGAGAGATCATGGCAGTAAAATTAGGCAGATCAAGTGTAGAACGAATAGATTTAAAATGTACTTTTTACCACAAACGATAATTAATCAGGATAACTGTATCTGACCGCACTAGGGGTTACATTTTTTTCTTTTAGTATTTGTATTGTACCCTGCAAGCATCTCTAGGGTGTGTGGCAGCGGGTGAATACTATCCAGACTAATTTTACCCGAACATGACCCTACCGCGGTCGGACAAAGTGATTATGATCCCTTATCGTTCGTGGAAAAAATTACATCTCAAATCTATGTGTTCTTTTCTTAATCTCTCTAATTTTATTGACATAATCTCTTCTACCGTAGTACGATGGGAGTAATAATACATTTTCAACATCACCGCTAACGAGACGTCGTTCCAATTTCTGCAAGAGATTCAATCTGTAATTTAACCTTCGCTCCGTGAGTGATTTCCAGTCTAACTACTCGAATATTTTGGATTCTCTACTAAGTTTATCATAACAACATTTTACATGTCTATCGTAGCTCCTCTACGCTGTACGTGACCCAATTCGGAACGTAATCCAACTTCATGAGGGCACCATATACATGCAGCATATTCTAAATGAGGCCTAACCAGCGAGAGATAACATTCCTCTTCGGCATTTTCATCACATTTAACATGTACTCTTCTAATAAATCCCGATTTTTTTTAGCTTGCCCACATATTCCCCGTGGGTGTTGCATTCAGGAGAGATCGTGAGTGAGGGTAACGCTTAGTTATTTAATTGAGTTAAATTTAATTTAAACATTCCATTTCGGTGTTCCCAATTCAGTATTTCGGGCGGGAATTGCTCTTTTTCCAAAAGTTTATGAATACGCCCTTTTTTTAAGCTCAATTCTAATTGCCAAGTGTCGCGCCTCCATTGTATGACATTAAGGTCATCTGATAAAGCTGCTGTGTCCTCAGGATCACGGTTATCAAAGTGCATCACTGCATCATCGGCAAATAAACGTATCATGCTAGTTACTAAGGATTCAATGTCGATAACGAAAAGTAGGAATACAAGAGATTCGATAACACTTCCTTGGGGTACATCTGAAGTAACTTCTACTGTATTTTAGCTAACTCCATCTATCTCTTTGAACTTGACCATTCAAAAAATCTTTAATCCAACCCCAGATATTTTTATCTGGGGTTGGATCTGGGGTTGGGTCTTTTAGCATCTAGCTTATAAGTAAGAATATCATGAACTAAAAGCCCAAGTTGTGTCTCGCAGAATCTACCTTCTCGGGATCGGTTCTGATTTTTCCTTTTCATTCCCTGTGATCTAGTATGTTATCATTACTTCAATCAGCCCTAGTTTATTGTCCTTATTGTTTTTAACAGCCTTTCTTCTATTCATAGGGAATAAACTCTTCCTTAGATATCCAAATGCGAGCTCCTGTGGCAACAATGATCAACATTACTTGAGTTATTTTACATATTCGTATACTGTGTATAAAAATTGAGAAAAACATTATTTTTGATGTTGCATACCTAGTGTTGAATGACCCCCTGCCACACAACATTTTTTCAGCTATATATTTTCTTTGACGTTTCAGCATTTATTTTTTAATGAATGAACGATATTTTTTCTATGTATCTAGGAAATACATCCAATTTAATATATATCATTTTTTGTAATTTATTCGTTGAAAAACGAAGATATAAAATCCAAGTCGTAGTGGGCGGAGGAATATGTCTTTAGGCGTGAATTGAAATCGCGACCCTGGGATTAGCTGGCGAGGACATTATGATGTAAAGGTTGAGCATGAATAAATATTTATTTGGCCTCTATTACATAGAGATCCTAATTTTGTAAACTACGCTCACGTACTGGATACAAGTAAAGCTGTACTAAGCCTTCCGGTCGACTCGTCATCACTAAATATGCTCTTCGAAGTTATTGCAGTCATTTAAAACTTCACGGAATGTTAACTTGAATTCGGAGGTGTCGTATTGACGTAGAGAAAAAAAAGAATCACGAAAACTAAAAAGAATACAGTGCGCGAGAGTCGGCACTAGCTGTTTTAGGAGAATGGAATATTGTGAGTGCCACTTCTTTCATCGTGAAATCCGTTCCATACGAGATCGCAGTCGGGAATAGATCTTGAAAAAGGACGAATGCTTTAAATGCAATTTGGCTTGAACGCTCTGTTGTCCACTGTTACATGCCGTATTTAAACTTTTTGCGATACGCATTTTCGAAGCAAATTTGTTATCTGAAATCTGTGCTCTCCTTCCCAAGGTTCATCATTTTAAGAAGTTTAATTTAAGCGCATTTTTATCCGGATATTATTATTCTTTTGAGTTCTCTTAAAATATACGTATGTGTGAGCAATGCCATTGATGTTATTGAAATCAGAACCTGGGTAGCCAAGCTATGAATACAAGCTACTTTCTCGCATGTCAATGAACATTTTAATGTTAGTAGGACCACAGTAAATGCATTGCTTGGAGAAATCAAAGATTTAGGAGGAAAGTTGCTGTAGATTTACTCTGATTTGGATAAGAATTTTCCTGGCACTGAGATTTTCTTTCACAACTACACAATCATATACGTAGGCACAATGTTACTTTTGACGGATGTAATTTATTTTTGCCTTTGTAACTACAAGGTATTGACTGGATGTTAAATGATGCCTATGTTAAAGTGGGCTTCTTGAAATGTATTCCAAGTTAATTGTGCCCAGCCAATGTGTCCAGCCCTTAAATTTTAGGTACTATTAGCAGAGACTAGTGTTAACAAATCCCTTCAATAAGGCCAATCAATACTTCACCAAGGAAGATTATTGGAAAGTTATATTGCTCATTAGGGTATTTCAACCGCATTGACATACGTGTGTATTCTATGGCGTTATTTTCTTTTTGCCCCGGAAGATTGGCGCCTATAACTATTTAATGTTTATATAAAAATATGATTAATTGTAGGTAATGAGGTCATTCTATATATATGGAACATTAATATTGATTGCGTATGATTTTCATCATCGAGAATATTTCATGTAACATTCTATTTTGCATTGCAAGTGTTTTTTGAGAGGTAGTGGAGCTCGTGGGTTGCAATCAACTGAACTACTGCTGTAGAATAGAGTTAAATCTGACAACTGATGTAATGATTAATAAATGTTTTAAAAATCCAGTTCAAATTGTACAGCTATTGTTTTAATGTTTCGTGTAAAATCGTTACTCCGCCATTTAATTTGTTTCCGAGGTGTAGGCTCTAGCGATTTCATTCAATAGTTTTGAAATCAGAACGTCACTAGTAAGTGCGGATGAATAGCTGCTCTGTACAATATGAGAAGGGAAACTTATGTGGAAAATAAATTTCTTTAAATCTGGTAGTATTTTCTAAGCAGAGTTTAAATAAATATTTAAGGCCTGATGAAACTCAAAGACGCCTCAAACCCCACTACTGCATCTCAGTCAAACTCGCATATGACTGATGAAACCTTAAGTTAGACAATTTTTAACTGTCATGAGGGCAAATATGTTTCCCTTTTCAAGGGTCGGGCATATTTGCATCGTTGCAATTTCATAGCTCAGAAGAGAATAGGGTTTTTCAAGTGATGGAAATACATGTTAATCCCGTAACACTTCTTTGTGCGCAGTCTGCGACACAGCCTTATACCGAATATCTCTCGCAAATTTTCTTTCCGATTGAGTGGATTGGGCAACGCCGCGGACGTAACTCCTAATACTACGATCCAATTAAGCTCAGAGCGAAAGCTCTAAAAGGCCAAATTTACACGGGTCGACCTTCGTCGTCCGTGCAGATGGCAAATACGGGCAAACCGTGTTACGGCCAGGGAGGGAAAAACCGCGTGCCCTGGTCGGGATGAGGTATTACTTAAATAGAACCCGGTCGAGGGGTTGCGCAAGAACCTTGGCCGTTCTGGCTCAAATTCAGCAAAAATATTTCCCTTCTATCCCCTGCTTGCATTTTTTTTGCAGACTTTTCCCCGGTACGTGTAAGTGTAACCTAATCCTCGGATTGTTCATTGAAGTGACCTTTACACGTATGCGGAATTTGATAAGTTTAAACTTCAGGCTTGATTAGTTAATCAAGTCTGAGGTTTATCCGGCGAAATATTACGTGCATATACATCCGAAGTATTAATTTTGAGAGTGAATATTGCTCTTTTTTAATATATACCGTGCTGTTTCTCAGCTAAAATTCTGCCTGCATAATGTCTGTAAATTCTTGAAGATTTCCCTTTGATCGGCTCGTTTATGTTATTTAGAATTTTCAGTTGTGCTAAAATTATAGTACAATGCTCACGATCATAATGATTTTAGATTTTCCTTCAATAGATGGCAACATTGGACAGTAATATGCGGCGAAAACTATATTTGTGTCATAGGATTGCTGTTTTTCAGTGATGTTAAATGGCCCTTATTTGCTAAATATTTGAATATATATGCAAGTGGTTCCCAATCGTTTTGCTCGACGAGTCTGATTGCATACTACCCGAGGGTAGACGTGCCGCATAGGTTTAATTTATTACCCCGGTACAATATTTTCCGAAAAATAAGTAAATATATATTCATGAATCATTCCTTTGCCTTGAAAACACCGAGGACGTGTTAAGTCTCTTGGATAATTGTATATTATATGAAATTCCTTACCATTTTATGAACAATAATGAATTATGCTGTTTAAATCTTCGTGGGTTAGATTAAAATCTTTGACGGCCCATAGTTGAGCACTAGTGAATTATACTAACCACTTAATAATCTCTCCTTTGTCGCTGTTACTGTCTGGGTCAGGTACAAACGTTTCAGTAGATTAAATCAAGATGTAGATTCTTTTAGAAAATTATACTGAAACGTTATTACATCTACATCTACAGGCACTGCCTGTACATAATAACCAGCAAGTCGCCGGAAGGGCTTGTTGTGGGGGGCACGGGCAGTATCAGCATTAGATGATGTCAAAATGGACAAGTCCTTAACGAAGAATATCTCCAACTTTCAGCCGCTTAATACTTATTTTTAGATTACCGCAAATTCTTTTTGCAATATTTAAGGAATACGACTTTCATCCTTTCTTCGTTACAAGCGTCAAGTAACTTCTTCCTATATTGTAATTAAGCGGCGTTAAGAAGGCTAGCAAATATTTTTCTCAATTCTGTTGATGATCCATTAATCAAAGATTAGATTAGATATTGATTACGAATTATTTAATGAAGAATTTTTTTTATTTTTCTAGATTCCATTCCAATACAAACACTATGTATGTTATATGTTTTCATTCCATACGTAAATCGAAAGACCGGAGCAATTTCCACTTTCGAAATGGCTCGCCATTTGCAAATATTCAGTCAATAGAACAAACATCATAACTTATTCCGATGAATTTTTCCAGTAATAATAATGTTAAAGAGTCTAGTAGTTCTCGAATAAAAGGAAACATCCGTCTGCCCACCATGAATAAATGTCAAATTTATGGTTTCTTCCTATTAGGGTAAAGTTCGTATGTTCCAGTCATAAAGCTGTTGAATCGCCTTTCGCTAGAAGTAGTAGATTAATGAATTTAAACAATTAATTACGGATGATATTCGAGGGAGCATTGCGGGACCAATTTATAGTTTAATTTCTAGAAGTTTTAAAGTTTGGACATACACTAATTTTACTATTTGAATGACAATTCAATAAATATTACCCTCACATGCAAAACTCACGCCATAACAGAAATAAACGTATTTTAAGCAGTTCAAATTTACGTTTCATATTTCCAACTGAAAATAAGAGGACCTCCGCGTAACCGCGTAAATTCCTTGACCTGTTTTGTACCGAGGACATGCATTTTTATTATCTTTTTATTTTATTTTAAATGTTCCTTCACTATTGTACGTAGGCACCATGCGAGAACGGATTTTATAAATTCGTCATGCGCTCGGGGCAGTGGTATAACTAGTTGAAACTCATTTCTTTTTAACAAAGCCCTTTTCAGCAGTAGTACATCACGTCATAGCACGCCTGCTTTATCTGCAGCCCTTCCTAATAACAGTATCCTCCACAACCCCTTTAGAAAGTATCATCGGCTGCCAACACGGCCGTGTTATTGATGTCAGAACTTGGTCCAGCAAAGTCTGGCGTGGGCTTTTTGAGCTCGGTGGATCAGGTCATGCGTGTTTAAAGCCTTGGATGTGGCCGCAGTTTCAAGTGTCTCTCGTC
This sequence comes from Hetaerina titia, assembly GCA_037158775.1. Taxonomy (NCBI): domain Eukaryota; kingdom Metazoa; phylum Arthropoda; class Insecta; order Odonata; family Calopterygidae; genus Hetaerina; species Hetaerina titia. The sequence continues at coordinate 50,345,497 of CM073778.1, forward strand.
CGTTGCAGCTGGCGAGGGTGCGAATGTGCGAGTGGCTTGTTGCACAAGCGAACCTTCACTCGACACCCTCGCATCTCTTTCTTCCATCTCGGCACCAATAAATAATTTTGATGGTGTATAAAAAACTGCGAAATAATTTTTCTTTAGAACCATATTTGGTTGTATAATATTCTAACATAAAATGAATGCCTCCCTGAAATCTGAATTGATCTTTTATTTCACTCGGGACGGTAATTGTGATATGACGTAAAGCATATTCTCACCGAGATGAGTTTTTAAAGATACTTGTGCAGGTACCGTTGTTGAACGATTATCTTCGAAAAGCAGGTCTTTTCTACTCATGTGTGTGTATTTTCTCTGAGTAATATGCTTAGGGGCTTAGTATTCGACGAATCCGCGGTCCACTAATGCAGTCTTGATAGCATATCGTATGTTGTTTGACCATTACTTCGGCGGAAACTAAGTTGAATGTGAATAAATCAAAAAGTTAAGTTGATTCACGTGTCCTAAACTCACTTCTCCAAATCTGCTAACTGTATAGTGATGCTATTAAATATATGCCCTAAATTATAAGTGGGTCAGTAAATTTGTACAGGTACAGAAGTTGATGTTATATAAGACTAGTTTCATTAAAATAGGAATTAACCTGATGAGCTAAAACACGGTTGAATATAGTAAATATTGGTCGAAATTTAATCTATAACAAAAATTTATTTCTTAAGTACGTTTTGTATGAAGTTCCACCTCAACATTTGCACGATTTATCTTGGGAAATTCTTCATTCGATTTAGTCAATTTGAAGTAAACTATGCATGAGTGAAACGTAGTTGTCACATGAAATGTAATGAGAGGCGTATTTTTTTACCTAACGCAAAATGCAAACTGTTGCCGTGGTTGTTCCTTTTAAGATTAGAGTTTATTTTAAGTTTTAGGGAAACTTAGAGCGGATCATTGGTTAACTTCATTTTTGAAGTGCCATGCTTACTCTGAACAAAATAGACATCCCTCATAACTGCGATGGAAAATTTTCAAAAATCTCGGATTGTAGGACGACAGGTGCTCCTCGGGGTGTCCTCTCTAAAAAAAATCTCGAATCTCGCAAATGTTACTCGCGAGAAATATGAAGTCGGCGTTTGCTCGGAAAAGACGTTAGGAAGAAAGAAATTCGACACGTGTTTCGCGAGAGCATCACAGAGGACAGGAAACTGTGAGCATGTGCGCGTTACTCTTCCTAGTGTTTGTGTGTGTGAGTTTGTTTTTATTTTTCAACCGTCCCACCTTACATTTGTTCCTTTGCATTCCACCACTCACATCCTCCCATCTGCACCGACGCACGAGTGAAGACTACGCGGGGCGAGAGTGGAATATTAAATATGCATCGGCTTATTGACAGAATAAGGAGAGGGTCCTTATGCTCGCGGCCTTTTTTTCTGGGAGGGGTCGTAAAACGACCGGGAATTTTGAGGGTGGAAGGGGTGGACTTACGAAATTGGAGAAGAAGAGTACTCGGGTGGATGAGGGGCTCCATTGGCGTCACAGATTGTTTGCTTTTTCTTCATGCGATGCAGCATGAGGCAAAATCGAGGCCAATTTCCGTCCATTGATAAGAAGCGGGCTAGTAATCGGGTCACCCGTGCCTCCCTTTTCGAATTGCTGGCTATAAGTCTATTCTTGGAATTTCGGTTGTTTTGCCTCTGCGTTTGTGTTACTTTAACGTATTAAGGAACTGGAGTGATTTGAGTGCCTAAACGAGCTCTTTCAGCGGCGTTTCAGCGACCGTCAGACACTTTCAACTCAGCGCTGACATCATCGACAGCCCTGGCCAAGCTACGCGTAGCATTTTCTTACTTATATTTTTGGTTTTTTATTTACTATTATTTACATATTCAAAAATATTGTCTAACTCCGCTACTGGTATTCTATAAAATTCTAAAAATACAAATAAAGATGTAGAAGATGCTATTAAATTTTTTCCACAAACGACTACACGTGAAACAGTTGTGCCTTGCTGAGCATATATTGCAAAAATCGCGACGTGCGAATACTCTGATCTCGCTCTTCAAGTTTGTTATAATGCCTTACTTTCCACGTCTAGTGCAAATTATCAAATTAGTAGGTAGGTGGCAGCGTCACTAATGCTGCATTTTAAGCTACCTTTATGCTTATTTCAATGCTTACGGGATGACTTACCTGTGTATTCTACATTATGTACAAGCCGCCTTGGAGAGGATTCAGCAGTTAAGGAAATGCGAGGTGAGAGAAATAAAGTTACATTATTTGTTTTTTATTTGTACACCCTGCAAGCCACCGTTAGGATGTGTGGCAGGGGGTGAGTGCAAACCAGACTAATGTTTACCCAAACATGACCCTACCGTGGTCGGACAATGTTATTATGATCCCTAATTGTTCGTGGAAAAAATTACTATCATAAAAACCTATCTTTTCTACTCTTGATCTCCCTAATTTTATTGGCATGATCTCTCTTACCGTGGTACGATGGCAGTAATAATATATTTTCAACATAAAAGCGTTAAGGCCATCTGACAAAGCTGCTGTGTCCTCAGGACCACGGATATTACGGTAAAAATCCTCGGCAAATAAACGTATCTTACTAGTGAATACGTAGTCAATATCGTTAACGTAAAGTAGAAATAAAAGAGATCCGATAACGTTTCACTGGTGAACACCTGAAGTTAATTCTACTGCATTCGAGCTAACTCCATCTATCTCTACGCTTTGAACCCGACCATTCAAAAAGTCTTTAATCCAACCCCGGATATTTTTATCAATGCCCTGTACTCCTAGCTTTGCTAGTAGTTTACTTAGGTACTTAGTCGAAATCTTTCTTTAAATCTAGAAAAATGGTCTTCACTTGAAAATTACTATGTCCCGAAGTAGGAGTATCGTGAACAAAAAGCACCAGTTGTGTCTCGCGGGAACTTTTCGGAAAACGTGCTGATTTTTCATTAATAGCTTATCATTATCGAGGTGTTTCACGGTCGAACTATGAAATATATGTTCCATAACCTTGCAAAAAATGGCTGTGAGGGAAATTAATCTGTTATTGCTCGAATCTTCCTTGTCTCCGTTTTGTAATATTGGTGTTACGTTAGCCGTTTTCCAATCTCTGGAAACTTTGTGATCTGCCCTGCGACTTCTTAAATATTATTTCTAGATACGAAGAAATTTCGGACGCTAGATCCTTAAATATACGAGCGGGTATTTCATCGGGTCCAAGGATTTATTAGGCATAGTATTTTTCATAAAATGTTATATTCCATCATATGAGAATGAAATTTTTGGCATCGGTTGACCACCACGATTTGGTAAGCTATCGGAGGCATTCGGTGAGATATTAGTGAAGACGCTTTGAAAGAAGGAATTTTGTAAGTTAGCCTTTTCCAAAATGCCGGTTACTCTTTCGCCTTCATCATTTTTGAGTGAATCCACAGTTGACTTATTTCCCTGAACTTCTCTGACGTACGACTAAAATGCTTTTGATTCTCTTTCCAATTTTGTGCTAACCATTTCCTGTTCAATTCACTTAACGCTTACCAAAATTCATTCTTGGCATTCGTCCTGGATATCTTATATTCATAAGTGATCTTATTATTTTTATCGCTAAAGAATTCTTTTCTAATATTTTTCATATTGACATGACAAAGCCTTTGACGTCCCATTGCCTTTCTAATATCCGCGTTGTACGATCTAAGCTCCGTGTGTTATCTTTTATAATTTTTACTGGGAATGAACTTGTTGAATCCTGATCGCGTGATCTCAAAGAAGTGATTCCAAGTATCCTGAGTATTTTGGCTATTACTATATTTCTAAAAACTTGCAAATTGACTTTATAGCACGCATTTTAGGCCATTATAGGCCCTTCTTTAAACAAGTAGATTTTTCTTTTAGGCCTCTTATTTCTGACACCATGTGGTGAAACCTTAGCCATTATTTTCCTTGGTCACTAATTCCTTTAGTACTTTCTATAGTTAAGACTTTTTCGGGGATATTCATTGATAACAAATCAAGAATATTATCACCCCTAGTTGGTGAAGTGACCAATTGATGCAATGAGTTCAACGTAAAATAAGTCGATAGCGATCCGCAGATAAGTTTGTTTTTACTCCCCGTTTTAAAACTGTATGTGCTTCAGTCAATAGATAGGACATTAAAATCCTCACCGATTGTAACGTCGCGATCATTGTGTTGGGATGAGAAACCTTTGATTTGCTGATCCAATGCTAGTAGTGAATTGTCTCTGTCGACTGGCGGTCTGTAAAATATACATAAATTCGACTTGAGAGAAGACCTAAAGAAAAATATGAATCATGCATGCGGGTGAATTTTAAACTACATCCAGAATGGTGACAAATATGTAACGTGGAAGATTTTTGCTTCGAGAGGTTGAAAGTATTTTTTGGTAGGTTTACATCTCATTGCCGTTTTGCGAAACAAACTAATAAGGTATTCAAAATTTAGTCTTCTGGAAATTCTTTCTTCATCCCCGACTTTGAACGATGCATATTTTTACCCTCATATCTTTTAAAATATTTTCGTCACACGGAGTCCGAGTAAACTGAAGAAAATGTGTTCTTTATCTATCTACATAGTACCCGAACAAGTCACCGTTACGGTGTGTGGCAGGGGGTGATTGTACATCTAGCATGCAACATGAAAAGTTAAATTTTGGGTGATATACTATATATGAATTAAAATAATTCTAATTATATATGTAGATCATGATAAATACAGGTACATGCAGTACGGAATGTAAGTTAGATATGCTTCACTAAGCACATATTCTCAGCTGTTATTAATAAGAACTGTATCTCTGCTTTTAAAGTTACACCTATGATGAGATTAGTTCCATGCCTACTTTTCCTTCCTCCGTCAGCGCGCACAAAAATCTGAAAATTTTGGTACAAGGAGCTATGAGGGAACGAATCGATTGGTAGTGAACTAGCAGAGGTACTGCGGAATGAGTGAATGAGGAGTGAGGCAGTGGTGTATTCAGTTCAAAAATGGCAGCACCAATGTTCACGAAGAGGACCGCAGTGGTCGGCCTAGCTCGGTGACAGATGAACAGGCGGTGAAAAAATTCCTGATAATCGCCGTTTTACGATTACAGATATCTCGCCGATTTACGATTTCACACGTGTCTTGCAACACATTTTGACAGTGACGGAGAATTTCATGTTGGTATAAACAAGAGGTTTAAATGTAAGGCGGCTGATTTGTTCAGAGACAGAATTGTGAAACTCAAGTATCGTTATGATCAATGCCTCTATTTGAATGACGGCTATGTAGAAACATAAAGACTGTGCCTTTCAAATGTTTTTAGTAAAACTTTTTCTTATGAAGTTCATATTTTGTTTAAAACCGAAAGTTACTATCTTGACAGCTCTTGTATGAACTAACAGTTTTGCATGTACGAGTATGGGCGGTACCATACCGCTTTCAGTCACGCGCCCTTTCGACGACTTACGGGCACATTTATGCGGACATACCTGCAAGCTACCGCTAGGGTGTCTTGCAGAGGTTGATTACATTCCATACTAATTTTGACACAAAATAATTTCCCCCCTGGCATGATTGCATGATGTTATTCTTATCCCTTATTGTTCGTTAAAAAATTAAATCTTAAATCGATCTGTTTTAAACTTAATCTCTTGAATTTTATGTACATGATCTCTCCTGCAGTAGTACGATGGTGCTACTAATATATTTTTAACATCATTCTTAAAGTAACACTTTTCCAATCAATGCTAGGGATGCATTGTTATTTAATCTTCGCTGAGAGTATTGTGTCGAGGCATATGTTTTAGAGGCATTCGGGTTGTGTATGCATAGTTGGTGACCTAACACTCCCCGCCACACGCCCTTGCGGCGGCTTGCGGGGTACTTTTATTTTATTTATTTACATACCTTGCAAGCAACCGCTAGGGTGTGTAGCAGGGGGTGAATACACACCAGATCTAGATATGGATGTTTGCTTAGTGCTGGTAATACTAATAAGACGAACGCATATATTGTTTCACCGTATTTGATTCATAAAGTTCTACTAAGTAGAGTCAGGAATGGTTTCATCCATGACTTAAGACCATTTGTTTCAAATTCAAAACTTTTCTGCGAATGACGTCAGTCGTCACGGCACCTGAAAATTTAATTACTACTACTAGAGATTTTCATATCGATTTCTCAGTGGCTAATCTAAAGACAGTCATCTAGCCAAGAACCTTTGACCTTTCCCAATCATTAAAAGCTCATCCAGCTCCTTCACATGTACGTACGTTGAAACGTTTATTCAACTAAACTTTGAGTTTACTGTTTCGGAAGCATTTCTAGTACTAGTTATCCATGTTAGGAATTATGGTAATGCACATCATTTACGGCGCAAGAGTTCCCTTTCGGTGCCAGTTGTGGGCGTCGGAGTTTCTTGAGTTTGTTAAATGTAGGGGGTACCATCATTGCAAGGGGATCGTTTATTCTTTGGGCGCAAAAAAATATGCTCGGTTCTGCCAAGTTGACGATGTTGCCATGAGCCCTCAACGTGTCGAGAAGAGGGAACCCTTCCGCCACTCATTCATCCCCTCCTCCGGACTTGGGCAAAATTCCTCGCTGAGCGGAAGCAAGATTTTGAGTCTCTTAGCAAAGGGAGAGAGATGTGTGGGTGTGTGAGCCGACGCGGGCAAAAATGGCACCCCGAGCGAGAAGAACCCTCAAGGCGGTGGAGTCTCGTGTGTCTCGGCCATGCGACCTACCCCGCTGTACGCCTCTCACCCTTCCCAACTTTTATCTCCTCAGTTTGCGGGCACAGCCCTCCTCACCCGACTTTCTCTCTCTCTTCCTCTCCCCTTCCATGCCCACGCCTTACACCCGTCTCCCCAAACAGCCATTCTCCCTCCCCCACGGGCACTTGGGAATTCAATTCACCTACTCCCAATTCCGCGAAACCTCCGGGCGAAGAGGTTTCTGGGTGGAAATCAATTCCGCTCACACATGGGTGGAGTGGAGCACCTAAATCGGGAGATTAAAAGTGTTTGCTCGCTCCCCACCCTCCCAACTTGATCGCTGGGTCCCCGTCGGCTCACTTATAAGGGAGGGTGTCTCCCCGCTGCTTCCATTCCCTCACTCCTTCCCTCAAACCCCGCTTCCCTTCATCTTCTAAAGGGCTCCTCCGGCTTTCCGGTAGCCATGATGCATTCGCCTAAGAACCCTTCTTCCCCTTTGATTGCTTTCCCTAATCAGGCAAGAGGGAAAAATCCCCGGATTTGACAACCACTCTTTGCTCCGGAATGAGAATTAAAATTAATATCAAAATTAAACATTGGTCACGTCAACTTGCTTGAGGCATTGCTATGTTTTAGATAATTACAGTCGTAGATCCGCTTATTCTCATGGACGTATAGAGTAATAATTAAGTATTAAACGGCGGAGTAAAGTGAAGGTTCTTGCTCAAATTGTTTTACCATCAAATATGTTCAGGCCTTACCTTGTCTGATTATAAGCTCATTTTGCTGCGAATTAATTCTCTTCAATTTTAGCAGGATATGTGTAGATTTTTCCATTTACCACAAACATTTTTCTTATGAATAAACTGCCAACCACAGAATAAACCCGAAGGTTGGTTTTATAGGTGAGCATAGGAAAAGCCCTAATGCGTGTGGAAACGCATCAAGGTCATAAGGAGGGCTAGTTCCCTACAATCTCCTGCCTACAGTTTCCCAGGAAGATCTGATACCTTAAAAGTTACACAGCTTGGTTGAAGCTGTGGGTACCCAGAGGTGTCACTCGGAATCGAACTCGGTTAGTACTCTAGCGCTCTACACCGTGACCTACTGCGTCTCATCTTCCCATACACTATAAAAGATACTATGGAATATTGAAGTAATCTAAAAGATACGAGTCTCCCACTGGGGTTGTAATAAATCAAACGCTCTTCTTTAATCCGTAAAAGAAGTGAAAGTTGAATGCCAGGGTCGAAAGAGTTCTTGTGGAGACGTCATACGCGAGAATCGATGAAAGCATCGATAGAAAGTATGACGGGACGTCTAAAGGATTTTGTGTCAGTGGAATGAGTATTAAGTTGCTTGCAAGTATGAAAATGATCTCGAGAGAGAAAACGAGGAATGCTTGATTATGCTTACTAGAAATTTCAAAATCGCGATAAGTTTTCTTTTCGTCTTCATCAAAAATCCCCTTAAAACCTGATTGTCAGTAGACGTAGAATATAATTTTTTTGTGAAACTGTATAGCCCATCATTTGAAGTTTGGACGGCGAGGCAAGGACAGAAAGGAGTGGTGTTTTTGGCACATTATACCTACCATCTACTCTGACAATTTACCGAAAGAATGCGTCGCCTGGGGAAAACTGTAAATATTTTTCCCATATCATAAGTTAGTGGGACTGTCTACAAATGCACTGTATTCCGCGAGCCACCGCTAGGACGTGACGTGTGTCTGGTGATGTTAGGGCGGCGGCTCCATATCCAGAAATATTAATCTTCGCTAACATTTGACTATATGTTAACTGTTACCCTGTTAAACCTGTTAAAAGTCTCGTGCGTAGACATGCCTATACTTATCATGAAACAATTTTTGGTTTTGACTACTCCTTAAAATTTAGTCTTTAATTTAATCTATTCGGGCGTATGGGTTTTATTTTGTTAGATTACGTACCGTGTGAGGGAAGAAAGGGTACTTGACTTTGTCTCATTCTTTTATTTTTTTGCCTCGCTTATTTTATCCCGATGTTCTAATCCACCAATGTAATATGGTGACATGATGATTTATTTTGGTGTCATGTACCTATTTAAAAGTCCACGCCATACCTGTTGTCTTCGGGAACCAATAGGTTTCCTCCAGCATATCTGTCACGCTGAATCTCTTCCCATAGAAATGTTAATAGACCTAGCAATTTAATAGACCTAGACCTCTGATCTTTTTCCAATGTAGTTAACGGTTTGTTTTATGTATCCGAGATACTTGCCGCTTGTTCCAACTGTGGCCACCTACCATTGTTATGGATGTTTTTAGCCAGCCACTTACGCCCTGTAACCGGTTTTCGTCTTTCCAATATCATTCCCACGCTTGTCTGTCATCCTCTTGTTATAAAGAAAACCGCAATGCTTCAGAATATCCTATTGTATTCCTGTTCATTGTATCATCCTTAAATGTTCCTTTCACCTTCCTCGACGAGCACCGTTTTACATTTGATATTTTAACTCGCCAAACATTTACGCTTCGTTGTTCGCAGAATTTCCTCACATTTATTTCGTTTCTCTTAATGCCGTAAAAATCTCTACTCTTCAATTCATACCCTTCATAAATTTAGGACTCCGTTCTCGCTTGTTTACCATATATTATTTTCTTTTCATTAGTCAAATTTGTAAGGCTGTGTAACATGACCTTTGTAGTTGCGATGGAAAATGGAGAAGAATTAAATAAGGAAAAAGGGAAGAAATTATAGGATTTGTTAGGTGAGAGTGAGGGTTTTTGGTTGAAATTCCAAGAAGTTAGGAATAGTGGATGCATGTCATATTGAGTTGGATGAGTGACAGTGGAGGCTGATAGAGGAGAGAACGCGGGGAAGACGATGGAGAGGGAGGAGAAGATTAGGCATTTTGGACGGAATGACGGGAGGTAGAAGGTATGTGGAGTTAGGGAATGTTTGAATGTGGTGCATAGTTTTAGGATATTTAGTGTCGTGTTGAGCAGTACTTAGAAATGCAACTGCGTGTGAGTGCATTTAACACTGTCATTTAATCTAATATTTTATATCGAAAAACCAACATGGCTTGTACCAGTCCAGTTTTAAATAATGATAATTTATGCTCATAGTGTATGAATATTTCATTTTGAAGAATATAGGGTGATTCAGTTTTTATTTGCAAAAAATATATTTCTGCTGAATAATGTATTTGATACATTGCGAAAAAAATATGAGTTAGAGTAAAATGAAAACCTAAAGATATTAAACACCTTTTATCCCGTTCATTCTTAAATAGAAAATGTTCTCATTTGTATCATTTGCACATGTAGCTTACATGACGCGCATTGGAAGTATTCCAGATTTTAAACTTTTCGCGGATACTTCTAGGTAAACCATGACTACCACTGTTGCGGAAGGCTATGGTATCACCATTCACTTTGCCAGACCTGATCGAGGACAGAAGTAACGCTGTTATAGGAGTAAAGCTGTTTAGAAACTTCCTAGTACGCACCTCACTGATAGTCACATGCATACATCTTCATAGGACTAAAATTTCATTTTTTCAATGAATATTGATGTAATTCACCTCGCAACCACTCCATAAAAGAATGAGAAAACGCTGTTCCTCTTTGGTGCATGTCGCGAATCGAACCGTCGTATTTATACTACGATGCTTTAACGTCGAATTGTTGCCTTCTGGCTTCGTTCTGCCAACTGTGGAGCACTCTTCAAACTATTGCTATTGCTGTTTCGAACTTACTGGACGAAGTTTTGAAATTTTTGCGCAATTTTAAGGTTTTCAATTGACTCCATCACGTTGAATTTCCTTATGTTTCCATTCATCGATCTGTTTGCATAGTGACTACCCGTTTAAGGTGCTGGAGTAGTACGCAAGCTCTCGAGCGCGAGGAAGTTTCTCCCGATAAAGTAGAAAATACGCGGTTGAGTGGTCATGAATTTTCCTACGATTTTCTCCTTTGACATTTTTCTCGCATAAAGTTTACTCGCCTGTCTTCGGCGGTCGGACTTGTGATATCCGACTGGGTCGTAACACGTGGTGATAGATTCCCAATTCCGATATCCGGGGGAGAAAGAGAGAGAGAGAAATGGTGAGAATTATCTTTGAGAGGGGTCGTGGCCGATAACGGAAATCGGGCCTCCGGCTTGGGAGTTTGTTCCGGCACCCTACCCGTAGTCAAAAGAAAGGTGCAAGGCTGAACTGAGAGGAAGGGTAGGTTGGGAGTGTGGAATGTGATTTGGGGTGGATGTGGGTGGGCGGGATCGGGGATTCTAGGAAGAGTGGGAGGTTCGGCAGACGGCAAGGGGTCTGGGGTAGGGATTAGAGAGGAAGATAGAGGGGGGTGGGAAGGGGTACTCTTAGGCAAGCAACGAGAGATTCGCGAAGGGTCGGAAAGGGGGAGGATGGAGAAATGGGAACTTGGGTGAAAGCAAAGAAGGATTCGGGCGAGCGGAGACGAGAAAAAATAAGCAAAGCGGAACGCGCAACAGAAAAAAGGGTGGGTGGGGAGCGGTTCAGAGAGTGAGAGGGACATGTAGAGGGTAGAACCAGATGAATAACGAATCACGCACGCTTCCGAAAAAGTTTTCTCTCTCAATCACACACAGACAGCCGTGTTCGCGTTTCCTTTCACTTGTAAATTCCCATCCTCATATGTATGTATACCCATAAGAGTTGCCGAAAAATACATCTTTTTCGAACTTATTTTCAAAACTCTTTCGGTGTACGTATTTCTCCAGGACTTTTTCTCACCTGATCGTACCGAACGTTTGCGGTGCATATTGCGAATTTTCAATTCCGCGTTTGAGCGTTTTCAAATCCCGAAAATTATGTTACGCAGGTAAAGATGACAGCCCGATATACGAGGGTCATCCGGAAAGTAGTACCCGTTCGTGCCGCATGAAGTGCTGACGACGCGAGTAGCCGCTGGACGAGGTCAGATAGCTTCAGTGGCTTGTCTGCCTTCTCTGAGCCAAGTTGCGTGACGCTAGCATTGCCTGTGTTGTTTCTGTGATTGTTTACAATGTTTAAAAAAATTGAGAACGCCGCCAGTTGTGAAGTGAGGGCAGTGATTAAATTCCTCAATGCAAGAAACGTTCGCCCATGTGATATTCATCGCCAATTAAAGGAGGTGTATGGAGACAATGTAATGGACGAGTCGTCTGTTCGGCGGTGGTGTCGCAACTTCAACATGGGGAGGGGGAACACACACGACGATGAGCGTTCGGGGAGACCGTCTGTCATTACAGACCAACTGGTGAGCTCAGTTGACGAATTCGTGAGGAACGATCGGCGCGTCACAATTGATGACATCTGTGAGCATTTTCCCAATGTTTCTCGAACAATTGTTCATGAAGTTGTTAAATACCATCTGCATTATGCAAAAATTTGTGCAAGATGGGTCCCTCGCATGCTTACAGATGAGCACAAAACCAAGCGTATGGCTGCAGCACTGACGTTTTTGGGACGTTATTCTGATGAAGGAGACTCTTTCTTGACTCGCATAATTACTGGTGACGAAACATGGGTTTGTTATGCATCACCTGAGAGTAAACGACAGTCAATGGAGTGGCATCATGCTCATTCACCAAACAAACCAAAAAAATTCAAGACAGTTCTGTCCACCAGGAAACTCATGGCAACCATTTTCTGGGATCGACGAGGTGTATTGCTCATTGATTTTATGGCCCGTGGAGACACTATTAATGCCAATGCGTATTGTGAAACATTAAAGAAATTACGGCGGGCAATACAAAATCGGCGGCGAGGTCTATTGTCTACTGGTGTCATTCTCGTTCATGACAATGCCAGGCCTCATGCAGCTGGGATAACACAAAAACTTTTGCAGCAATTCAAATGGGAAACTTTCGACCATCCACCGTATAGCCCGGACTTGGCCCCTTCAGATTTTCATCTCTTTACAAAGCTTAAAGACTTTTTGGCAGGAAAAAGATTTGACAGCGATGAAGAACTTAAAGAAGGAGTGACCCTGTATCTCAATGAGCTGGCGGCGAAGGACTATGCAGCAGGAATACAGAAACTTGTCACACGTTATGACAAATGCCTTAATTTGCTTGGAGATTATGTTGAGAAGTAGTTTAAAGTATCCTCTTTCAAATAAAATTTTTTATGTTTGTTAATATTTACTTTTGTGTCTTTATTTCACGAACGGGTACTACTTTCCGGATGACCCTCGTAACACGGGGTGTAGTCTGGTCACCGCTTGAACTTTTGTGAAGGATACTTACTACGGCACAGCGCTTTTCTTATTGGTTTTTAAGAAATGAATGAAAATATCCGTCGGACTAAGTGCATGATGGTGCTGAATACAAATCTCTTGGGGAAGAGGTTAAAGAAATTTTACAGTTTTCATTGCAACAATTTCAGAGTGTGAAAATCATTCGCCTTGACCGAGATTGAAATTGTTGCAATGAAATGTATGTTAGCGGATGACTCCGTTAAAAGTTACTGTTGTGGCATCTCCCGCGGTTTCTTGAAATTTGTTACAGTTTTGTTCATCTTGGGCATTTAGGAATTCTAGAGTGCTAATGTATGTTTGATCAAGTTTTTCTGGCTAAGTGAAATTCTCACCAGAAAATGTCTTACTTCTTGTTTTGCCAAACGTTATATTTCTTACCACATTGTTAACGTACTCTCATCGCCAGACTTTCTCCTTTGTTCTGATTCTATTTTCCCTTGTTGTCACCCACTGCTTTCTTGAAACTTCTTGTCGCCGCTATTCACTCCTTAACTTCTGCCTGCACCGCCGAAGAATACATTTATACATTTTCTGGAAATGGGAGACGAGAGTTACCTGAGAAATGTAGGTGGAGAATTGGAGCAAGGGTCGTTTCAAGGAAATGCTTGAGACGGAGGGGAACAATGGGATGAAAGAGATTCTCGTGTAAGACAAGGGCACTCTGAAGATAGTATGTATTTCGTAAAGTTAATTGTAGAACTCTGGAGGGACGCTAGTAATTGTCAATTCAGTAGCGCTGAGTCACACTGGAGTTCTTTTGTGCTGTGGTGGACCTCTAAGAGCTGAAACAAGGAACATGATACTGTGCAAACCTCCGCTAGAGTGTCTTGGCGGGGTATTCAACACCAGGCATGCAACATAAAAAATTAAGTTTTCCTTTTTTTAGTTCAATTTGAATGAAAAATAATTCAAATAGTGTCGATCGTGATAAGCATAGGTACATGCACTACGGTATCCAAGTGAGATATGCCTCTCAATGCAAAGGAGAGATGATGTTCGTAATAAGTAGGAAAGCAATTTAAGGATAGTTGAAATAAGGACAGCATACTACATGTATTCTACTTTAAGTGAAAAAGAAAGATACATTTTCTCTCAGCGTGTTCGGATTCTGAATTCTTATCGTTCGTGGGAAAAATGAGTTCTTAAATCCATCGGTTCTACACTTGGTGTCTTATGTCGTGTTTTCTCTCCTGACGTAGTGCAATCGGGCTGATAATAAATTTGAAACGTAATTAAAGAGTCCTGCTTCATACTTATGTTGGAGATTTAACCTGTTATTTAACCTTAACTACGTGAGTGTGAGTTAACTTCTTAATCTACCTATTTTTTATTGTTCGAATTTGCCGCATCAACTCCTTCCTTTCGTAAAACTACGAGTAATCTAACATTTCTATCTATTCTGTCCATATTTTCCGTTCCTTAAACTATAATCTGAAAAGTCTCCAATCCACATCTTCTCTCCAGAATCAAGTATCGAAAAATTTCTAACGCTTAGTTCCATTTTTAAAATTTTAGAAATCGTTCCTTTGTCTTTTTTACGCCCGTTTTCCAGCCTTCAACTCTTTATTTTTGAAATACCTCATTTTATAAGATAATTTTGCAGATTGTGCATGTCTGTTTGTTGGTAGTTTGTGGGTTTGCATGTGTGTGAAAGGGTTGGGGCGAAAGGGTTCGTGCATGAATGTGTACCATGTTTGGTTTGTGGGCTAAAAAATTGTGGCTTCTGCATGCTTTTTTCCCCTAATTTACGGGTGGTGCCCTAACAACCCCCGCCACACGCCCTTGCGGCGGCTTGCGGGGTATTGAGTAAATGTAAATGTAGATGTAGATAAAGGACCTTTCCGTAATAAATCTGTTTTCGTTCAAAAACGTCATTTTTGTTCAAAACTACATATTTAAAGTGATTCACTTGGTCTAAGTTATGCCTAATTCAATTATTATGAATAATTCAAAGTTTAGCTTAGCCTCTGTTGCCTGAAGAACGTTCATATTTCCTTCAATTCTATTTTTATTGACTATTTATTTTAATAGGTAAAAATTATATAAGGTAATTTTTTTAAAGTGAGGGTTTTTATATTCCAGACTATTCCATTATATTCCATGCGAATTCCGAGTGACGGAAACCGCTTCTCAATCACCTTATCTTTTTAATAGCATTTTTGGGAATGTTTACTACGCCTTTCTACGCATTATTCTCTCAGATTCAATTTTATCTCCTCTCCGAATTTGATATTACTGTTTGAACAAATTTTTCAACAACGATTTTGTCTAAAAAATTGAAATCTCGAAAAAGCTTGAATAAATATTAGCATGGGATTTAGGCATTCTCGAAACTGTTTTTTGGCATATTTCACCCTACCTCGACCCCTCTATATCGATTTGAAGCCAGTTAGGGGTTAAATCGGCTGTATAGACTGATTTTTTTTACAGGGCATCATTATGGATTCAAACCTTCATGGGATATGCAGCTTTTAATTCTCTATTATCCTCTCTCAATTTTCTCATTTTGATGTAATTTCAATATTACTTATAATTGCAAGTGCTTCGTCGCCCTTTCCAATCTGCACTTTGTGTAATTTCCTTTGGGCTTCCGTCTGATAAAGATTTTCGCTGCTGATCTAACTTGGTGAAGCTGGGAAATGATATCCTTCAGACTTCAATGCCCTTTCGATTTCTTTTATCGATTGAATTATTCTTTTTCTTCTTTCGCTCGTCAATATTTGGTTTTCTTACCTATTAAAATTTTATGCATGATGTTTTCTAGGGATAACGCATGTCAGTCGTTGATCTTGGATCAGCTTCAATTCATATGGCAACAAAAAACGTATTTATGTAAAGCAATAGTTTTTCCCTACCCTTTCAACTCGTCCCATGAACATGTTTCTTGACTGAGGAGACTGACTCACCGATTAAATATGGAAATGCCCCATAGCGGCGGTGTTAACGGAAATTGTGAGGCAATCGTTTAGAGCGACGGGAGAGAAATAGTCGGATGGGGGTTTGGCAAACAGCAGGGCGGGCGTTGCGAAGGAGCCATAACCGCTCGATCGCTGGGAGGGCGCCTGCCTGCTGGGCGTCTCCTGAACTCTGAGCGAAGATCTAGCAGTTAAAACTCTCTTCCGCCTCCGCGTCTCGAAGGTTTCACAATGGATGAACCAGAGAAACCTCCCGGAGCGACGACATCCGGCAGATGGGAAGCGATCTCTCGGTTCCCACCCGCCAGCGTGTCAAGCTTCTTCGGTGGCGGAAAGCTGAGCGAGCACACCGTTCATTCCGTGATCGGGTGGATGAAATCCTTTTTACGCGTTCAACTTTAAAGAATGGTAATGTATCAGGATGGATGTATTTAAAAGGTTCCATATTTATGGATGAAAAATCGCTTACACATTTCCACTGATAATTATCAGTTGACTAATTGTAATTATTCATTGGAACTTAGTACCCGTTCCTCTATAGGTCAAGCCAGTTTACTTGTTCGCTTATGAGTCTCATACTACAAAAAGACTGAGTCCGCTCAATCAAACTTTTTGCGTTTCATTTCACCATTTCACATTCAGTTCACATTAATAACAGCGTAACAGCATATAAGAGACATGGTATGTTATATTAGACTAAACCAAAACCTTCATTCGACGAGCTTCGTAATGATGTAGGAATACCTAATTCTGGGTCTGTTTCCCGAAGCTGCAATTCAATAATCCTTGTTCTAAAAGTATTTGTAAATGTGTTTACAAAAGCCATTGTACGATATATACACGTATATCGATTGCTTCACAATTTAATGCCCATCTTATATTTATAAAAACACCTCTGTATATTATTGATTTAATATTTACTATATGATAACGCAGTCCGCTCGTATACGATCTTCTCTTCCGTGACATGTCTCATCCTCTATTACATAATGGTAGTGTTATTACAGAGTGGGAATCATGGTAAAGCTTTATTGGAGAAAAAGTTCTTTTTAAATTTATTTTTGGCTCTGTTTACATTCCATTACTTTCCCCCAAACGCTTTGATTATTCACCGTTGTTCTGGGAATTTTGGGTATTTGGAATATGACTGGAATAAAATCCGGAAGGTTCAAAATTTAGCGTTGATTTGATTTGAACCATATTAGCTAACTTAAAAGAGTACTCATTGTAAACACCGGCATTATAATTAAGGTTTATTTTTAAATACAGACTCGGAATCCAGAGTGCTCCTCGAGATAAGAAAGTGTGTGTCTATTGGTTTCAGTTGAGAATAAAGCAAACCGGCTGTAACGAGAAAGTTGGCTCGATCTAAATTAAGAGCGTGGGACAAACGGAAATAAATGCTTTCTTTATCTACCTGTAGTCTGTAGCTAACGCGTATTGTAATGAGGATACCCGCAGACGAGACTTGCTTGACCCTGGTTGCAGATTTTTCCTCGTAGCGGGGAATGCTGAAAAGGGAGGTGATTGCAGAATGAAATATAATATAGTACAGCAGCTTTTACTTTGAGAAGAGTTTCTCCATTTTGTCGAGTAAAACTCACCTAGTTAACTTTTCACTGAGCATATATTGAACCAAACAGTATATCGACATATCAACAAATATAACCAGGGTTATTTCAGTGCACTATCTGTGAGAGTTTCCTCTAAATGGGGTTTTATTTTACATTATACTTTAAAAAAAGTACTTCTTGCAGATGGTGTGTGTGAGCCAGCAATGAAATTCAATGGGTACATTGGATCAACCACTAGTCAGATTTTGTCGAAATTATTTGATTCGATTGAATTCCTAGACAAATTAAAACTTTTTTAACAAATGAAATCATTTAATGACACGGATTATAAGAAAAATTAATCTCGTAATATGGTTCGTTAAATGATCTCAACATTAACCCTCTGATTCTCTTCCTCATGATTATTTCATCCGATACGGATACAAGTGTTTGCTGCGCATTCCGAGTCATCCCTGATCTTGATAGCTCACTGTAAATCTTATATTATTCTGTTATACCTAACTTCCTGTGGTTCACCGTGCTGGATACTTGGCTTCGAAGCGTAGAAGTTGGAGATCCTGTTTTGGACATTATCATCCTCTATCTCAAATAAAGAATATTTTGAGCCACAAGGAGCGGTGAGATTTGATTTACTTGTCCTGCATCCCGTTAAACCCAAGGCTTTGCGGGATGAGAGAAAAGAAGATTCGTAAGCTTAGGTTTAATTATGAATTATACAGTAATAATTTATTCAGCAATTGTTATTATTTTATAGAAGGTGGTGAGTTAATTTTTATATGGTGAAAATATCGACTGACACAATCTACCGGTAATGACTTATTATTTTGACAAAATTAAAATGGAAATTACTTCATCATAGTGTAATCATCTTCATTCTTTTTAATCCACATTTGATAAGTATAACAATAACGCCCGTCTGACGAAATGTTCAGTGACCTTTAGTACGTGGGTGTATCCACGTATATTTTCCTGTCATGTTAAAGCCGTACTCTTGTTTCCTATTCCGGACAAACCTCGCCTGACGGCTGAATTAATAGTGTTTTATTATTATCTCAGCGGTAAATATCGCGTTACCTTCGAAACGTACTGAAAATAATACTATGCTCCTTTTTTACCGTTAATTTAATATTGTTCTGTGTTATTACCTTACATATTTTTATCTCTCCGAAGAGGTCGGCAAAAACTGTTTCCTGCTCATATTCCGCGATACTCGTCGGATGATTCTAAAACCCTTTTATAAAATTGCGCTGCGTAGCTGATGAACCCTGCCACATCAACGCATTTATTATTATTCATCTTTAATCAGTTGACTCTCGATTGGGCATTATGATATATTATTATTAAAAAATTACTTACCATTCCTTCGTTTTTTTCCCATACCAGAATTAAATTTACCATTGTTATTATTTATTTTGAAATTTTGCGTCGCTCCTCTCATTTGCCTTCTGAGAGATCCTTCATTTCTTTTAACACTTATGCTGAGGAATTCTCTACATCCTTCGAAGTCAGCCCACTTCAGTTTCCATTAATATTAAGAACCCATGCCTGGCTGACATTTATGAATGTAATGGCTTGAACACTCGCGGGATGATGAGTATGACCGTCAAGTTTTTCAAGCGTCCAAGTGAAGTGGTGGAGGGAAGTATGGCGAGAGTTTATAAGTGAGGAAAGACAAAAGTAAGAGTTAGGGCCGGAGACGCCAGGAGAGACAAGGGAAGAAACAAATGGAGAGAATGAGGGATTCAGGAAAGGAGGAGAAAGGGAGAGATGGTGAGAATACTGTGGGTGGGGGGGTATGGGGAGGATGAGTAGGGAGCGAGAGCCATAAGGAGCATTATGGGAAGGAGTATGGAAGAGATAAGAAGCGGGTGGAGGAGGGAAAGGGGAAGACTTGAATAAATAAATCCAGGTTGGAGCGCTTGGTTCCCAGGTGGCCCCTAAGGAACTGCAACATTTTGTGGAGAAGAGGTTGTAGCTGTAGGCTCTGAAAGTGGGGCGGAGGGACGTTTGGTGTGAGGGGAGTGGGCGGGGGGGCATTAGCGACTGCAGGGAAGAGATATTTGGAGTGGAGGAAGATGAGGCTTTCCATGTGAGGAGTGGAGGGTGAGAAAGAGGGAAGGAAAGGGAACGAATAGGAAACGGACATGCGCACGAAAAATCGTCATTTTCTTTCTCCCTCTCCAACCTTCCTCCCCAACCCCCCTCCCCTCAGTGATCTCCCACGCCCCCGACTTAACCCATCCCAAAATTCTCTCGTTCCCACCTCCTTCACCTCACTCACCCACCGCCTCGTCGCCCTCGTTCCAATCAAGGTTCCCCTTCCGTCCTTAGTGCCCTCGGAGCCTGCGGACAGGGGTGGTTTTATGCCGCATTTCTTTCTCTCTTCCGACCATTTCGTGAAGCTTGGCCCACTCATTTTTTTCACTTCTCACTTTTATTTAAACTTTGCACTGGATATTGAGTGGAACGTGAAATGGGAGGTGAAAGATTGCACGATGGTGAAATAACCATGCGCATCACTGTCGCAAATTCTGTTGCTTGCTACTCCTAATTTTGATGTCGATGAATTTGCGCGATTTTTCCCTAGGTTGTTGTAAGTGTAAATATTTTTTGTATTCGTCCACTTCGATATATATTAGAAGGGCGAAGTACCCCTAATGTTATTTAAGGCCTCCCGACTTTTGAATATGTTTATTTATTTAAGAATTTATCGTTGAAATTAGGAAATTGTCCTGGTGGAACACGGTCAAGTCTGGTTAGCTGTTACTCATGACATCAGACTGATGCTGTGACTCAGAACAGATAGACAAAACCTCTTATATCCAATGTCACTTAAAGGATTACCAACTACATGATTACATTTACCCGTGGGCTAGATTTACACTATTCGAGAACACCTACGCACCGTCCATCGCCACACTCCGTCCATAATCACGTACTCTTCAATTTCATATACCGTTCAAAATCGCGTCCCGTTAACACATCATTCACTTTTGAAATACAACTTGTACTACCGTCCACATCACATACAAACAATATTTTAATCGGTGCAATAGTATAATAATCACTGATAAATGGCTTATCACTCAGTGGCTGCTTTACACTTATTCTGAAAACTCCTAAAATTGGAAGGCTCAAACAAACCTCCAGGCAGCTGGTTCCATTAAAAAATAGTTCTGTTTTAAAAAGTACTTTTTCTTATTTGTTTTTTGCGTTCTTTTTCTTATTTTAAAACGCTGGTAGTTTTATCCCTTAAATTTGGTTTTTCTATCTCTTTCCATAAATCTTCCACGCTTCTTCATTTTTTAAAATTATGTAAATCGCGCCTAACCTACTCCTTTATCTTCTATTTTTCAAACATTCACATTTCAATATATCCAAATCGTTTGAACCGTCACGGCCAAAAACATAAGGAAGCTCTGCGCTTCCTGTTGGTATTAATAGTATGGTATTTAGATATTAGACCCGATGATATTCCTCTAGAAAGGTGATGTACTTAATATCAACTAATTAACGCACCTTTATTAAGCAATAGGATTAATACTCTTTCAGAAAGCGATTATAATGGAGCATTTTAACCCTGAAAAATGAAAAAAAAAACAAAGCGTAATTGCAATTTCAGGCAATTTTATACTTATGAAATTTAAATTAAAATACATACTTAATTATTATGCTAGAGGAGACACTAGTATTCACCAGGATCAAGTGGTGTACAATAAATAGCTCAGTTAATGGCAATGCCAAAATGCAGCACAGTCAATTAACCTCCACAAAAACTGAGAACAATGACAAAATGTTTCATATTTTATTTACTTTCAAACAAGATGAAAAATTCAGATATTATTCACTTAATATATAAGCATGCGCGTTATTGGATTAACAGATATTCGAATCTCAGATCGCAAACGAAGTTTGAACGTCATTAGTTGATGTATAAAATGAAACGCAGGATTAAAATTTCGCCCATTACAAAGCGGATTTCCCCATTCTGTGGGCCCGATTTCATTATTTTAAACCGTTTTGCCGAACACATTAATATTTAACGAGAGTGATTCTGCGACGTGTTTTGCACCTTGGGGGCAAAATTCAGTGACCTCATTGGAGAGAATATATTTACACATCGTATAAATATTTGCCCAACTATTAATTTCAGTTTTAAAATATCTCGCGAGCACTTCATATATTTTATCCGCTTTGAATTTATCTTGTCTATCCCTAGGCTATCACGAATGCACCATTTTACGTTTTTAATTATGGAGATATGCATGCATATTTGTTATTATATTTCATGGAATTATGAAGCAGACCAAATCTTCTTTGTAGCTGCTGATGGATAAATTATCTCTCCATGTGATCACGGTCATGGAGCTATATCCATTGAAAGTACTTATTTGTCACGTACGCTTAAATGAAAGTAGGTATGCAGTTCCACTCTCAATCCTATCTGATTTCGCCCCCATAATTTCATTGGCTGATGCGAATTTGGCTCCGCTTCCCAGTTCCCACTCGACCCACGGTAGTTTTGCGCCCTCTGGTTTCGTAAGTATAAATCATAGATCTCTCTCTCTTTCTTAGAAAACCTCCCCGCTGGCCGTAAATAATGAATATCTGAGCGAGCCACATCCGGCCTCGGGAAGAGGAGGGAGTTGCGGGGAGGAGGTGGTATTATTCTCAACCTTTTCCGCACCTGCATTATTTCCAAGCTTCCTCCCTCCTCTGATTGTTCGTTACTGAGGATTATATTAGTTATAAAGTACCTGGTTGGCACTCGAAATGGGTAAGAGGATGGAGAGGGGGTCCGTGTGGGTGAGAATGGGGGGGGGGTAGGGAGGTGTTTTTTTTGTTTCAGTGCCGGCGCTCTTTTTTTCCCGGAAACTGAGTCGGAAGCGCGAAATTTCTTGGTTCGAGTGCCCCGTGGAAAGGAGTGGGAGAGGGAGGGCGTGGTTGGGGTGGAGCGTGGGGGAGGAGGAGGGGGGGGGAAGAAGGAGAGGAGGGAAGTAAGAGAATGGCTCGGGCGGGGTTTTTCACGGTGCTTAAGTCGGGGCGGAAAAAGGGAAGTGAGCTACTTTGCTTCCCGCCTTTCTTCCTCCCACTCCATCCTACTGATGCTCCTTCATTATTTTTTTCCCTGCCTTCCCTCCTTTTTCATAGCCTTTAGTCTTCATCTTCTCATCATGCGAGCGAAGGAAAGTGAAATACAATTACGGAGAAGGCTGAGGAGAGGGGGATCGCGTTATTTTTGATTTCTTTTTCTGTTCCTGGGCACGGTGGAATGTAATTATTTCCTGTTCGTCGCTAGACGAGTGACGAACGTAGGACACCCTGTATGCTAGTCCTGATGGTTGTCCGGATTAATTCGTTTAGCAATTTCTCTTTGCATTGGAATTATGTAACATTGTGTTTGAGTAAGTTTGAGGTGTAGCAAAAATTTTATCTGCGTAGGCTTATGTTTAAGGATATATTTTTAGTACTTTAACCCCCTCCTTATACAGATAGTATGATAGTAAGTAATAAAAGATTGGTAGTCCTGTGTACCTAAAGAATTAGACGTATGGGATTGAAGGATATTTTAGGCCATGTTAGTCAGTGCTCAAGGGCACAGTGATGATCGTGCCAGGGTTAATCGAAAATTTATCCAGTAGACCAACGGTTATTATAAATTCTTATTTAAAACGTTCCAGTAAACAACTTTATCCCATACTATATTTGCAACATTGTCTAAAAATACAAATATGCAAGGTGATTTATGTAGGGATTTTCATTTGTTAGTATTGTTAATAGATTATTCAATATTTTGGGTGATAAATACCAACATATTTTACTTAGACCCATAAATGAACCTTAAAACCTGTGTCCACGTTTGGCTCAATAAAAAACGACTAAAAACTCGTGGCACGATTACCGCAGGTGAAATTTCACCGAATTCAAGTTCACTAAAAAGCATTAAAATCGCTCTATTTTATTGTATTTACGTTCCTTTATCTTTTGAACTTGGGATTTCTATTGAGTAAATTCCAATTTTATTTATTTCATGAGAGTTTGTTGATTTGTCGTTGTTATTTGATGAAAGTTTACAAAAGTTTGAACCTACCATCATTAAATATTCTTTAATTATATCCTCGTGCTGCAGTAGTGGATGACATTTGCGTACGAAATGAAACACAAATTCGAATTTGACCGTTTAAACTATATCCAAAATTTCATTTGTCGCCCAAAAACAATTGTCTTGAGAGGTCTAGTCCCTACTTATTTAATTGTAACTTAAGTAATGACTTATACATTATCTAGATTTTATAGCGATAGTGGATTATGTAAGTATAATAATGCCTTTATTCCTCCTATTCAAGTGTCGCCCAAAAGCAATTGTCTTGAGAGGTCTAGTCCCTACTTATTTAATTGTAACTTAAGTAATGACTTATACATTATCTAGATTTTATAGCGATAGTGGATTATGTAAGTATAATAATGCCTTTATTCCTCCTATTCAAGTGTCATAACGATAATATTTTAGTATAAGTATTTGCTTTCCACTATAGAAAATCCTGTTTTGATTAAACCATCATGAAAATGAATATTGTAATTAGAAGGTTTGGGCGAATATATGTTTTTTAAAATTTGCCTAATTAATTAAAATTTCTTCTTTTTTATGATGTGTTCATTAATAAGCAAAGAATTATTATAACCTTTAATGATTAACATTTGGGATGCGACTTTTTTTGATGGCTGTTAATATAAAGACACAAACAAAACTGTCATAGTTCCACAATATTTTATTGAAACGATTGGTTTCATCCAGCAGTAGATATAATCAGTAAGAGTACAGGTGGGAGGAAATTGGAAGAGAGTAGGGAATGGGGAAGGTTGAAGGTGGGCGTGTGGCTCAATTAGTGAGAAGGGAAGGAGTTGGGGGAAGCTTAGGAGAGGAAGACGGTGAAGGACTAAACCACCGAATTAGATGGGGAAGGAATGGAAGAAAGGATGAAAGACTACCACTAACTGTTGGCTGAATGTCAGCGGGGGGAGGGGATTGATGGTGCAAGATTAGAGGGAGGGTGAAAATGTGACGAGAAGGTCAAAGGGCAATGTTATCAGCTATGTGGTGAGATCTCATTTTAATTATGTCGCTAGTATATGGGATGCTGAAGAAGTTAGATTGATTGCAGCGTAGAGGAGCCATGTTAGTAAAACGATGTTATGACAAACTGAGTAACCTTTCAAAATTATTTGACGAACTAGGTTGGAATTACTCGTGAAGCGAAGGTTATATTACAGTTTAAATTTCTTACATAAATTGGAAGGATGTCTCTTTAGCGATGGTGTTGAAAATGCATTATTAGTCCCGTTTTACTACGGCTGGAGAGGTCTTGGCAATGAAATTAGAGAGATTAAGTGTGGAACAGATGGATTTAATATAATTGTTTCGACGAACGATAAGGGATCAGAGTAAAGCCTTGCATCCGACCGGCTAGGGGGGAGGAATTATTTTCCTTTTTTCAGTGTAAGTAGTCTAGTATGTTGTTGTCATTATCTCATCTAACCTTTTTTATTGTCCTTTTTGTTACTAAAGGTTCCTCTCGTATATGCACAGATATGTATACCTCAGTTAGATACCGTAGTTCATATACCTGTTGCAATCTGGTCTACATTAAAAGAGTTAGTAATTTTCCAAAGACTTTATTTCAGAGTACAAAGCGTTTCACCGAATTGCGGCATTATCAGGTACCTGATGAATCCGCAGGTCGGTGAAACGCGTTTTACTGTGAAATAACGTCTTTAGAGAAGTATAATCTCGTTTGTATGGACATCGAACAATTCCAAGCAGTGAAGCCTAAAAGTGTCAAGTATATATGGTCTGCATTATTTGAATTATTTTACAAAAGTATTTTAATTCATAAGTAATAAATTATTTAAATCACCCCCTGCCACACACTAGGAGTGACTTAGAGCCCAGAGCTCAGCCGAGCGTAGCATGTAGACATAGAATAGAGGTGAGTGTGAGGATCAAGCTGTCAGTTAAGACATTAGGGCCATTAATGGCTGTAAGAGACATCATTGAGGGTGGAAAAACAGGAAAACATATTTTAGTTAACTAAGAGACCATGTGCTCTTCTTCCTTATATTAAGCTGCTCTAAAACGTCCTTTCTGCTGCCCTTGACTTCTCGATGGAAGATTTTGGTGTGAAATCATTCGTATGTTTCCTTTCGCAAAAGCGTTGGAAGACAAAATATTAGTGCGAAATATTGGTCGTAGTAAAACACCATTTGTGTTCTTCACTTCTTAACTTAAAAGATCTTCCCATCTGTCCTACATTTATATACGCATGGCGTAGCAGTCTTTACGAATTTCAGTTACATATTCGTATGAAAAAAGTAAAGTAATGCTTCGCTGTTGTGTGAATACACGAAAGAAAATAATTGTAACAATAAAATCGCTCGCTTTGGTTTACTGTTAAATATTTAGAGTTTGGCAAATTCCGGCTCACCGGAAAGAAATATAAATAGCTAATATGTTTTTATAATGAACTGTATTTTGTCAGTCTTAGTGCACTGCATTTCTATTGATTTTACACTGAACAGGTCAATAGTAATATGCTAAAGTGTCTGTCATATGTCACCATTTAAGCCGATTATGTAAATTAAAAAGGATATGGGTCTCTTCGAATCCATGTAATGAATTGTCTTCGTCTTAATCAGTCAAAAGCATCTTATACAGAATATCTTAGAAAATTCTATTGTAATGATTTATGGACACTTAGTATGTATGATCACTCTTGCGAAAATTGTGAAACTACCAAATTTTAACCAAACCCCCTATAAGTCTCATAAGCTGTTCTATCTTTGATACTAGAGCACAATTTGTGTAACTGCGTGTTTTTACGAAGTTTTGGTTTATTACTCGTATTTACTTTGTTGAATATTTTGATTATAGGACTTACTTCTATGGAAAAGGATTAAAAAACACCAGTGCTGAGAGACGGCATCGAGCAAAGTACTTTGTAAAATTAAATCTATAATTTTCGCTATTCAAGACAACACGTCTGGTGAAATAATAGTTACGGTTTAGGAAGCTGATTTAAGTTACTTACAAGTTGTTTCTTCCATTTTCCATCTATCTTTTTTTTTACTTATGGCGGACAATATCTCTGAACTCTCCCCTCCCGTTCTTAATCGCGCCGAAACGATCGCCTGTGTCATCACATCGGAGGAAATTCCGGCCTGCACGCCTTCTCTGCGATAGCGCACATTTTAAGTCATTCTTTTAAGGGAGCCGAGTAGCTTGCTTTACACAAGGACCCCTTGTAATCGCCCCACTGCGCGTTTCCCTTGGTCTCATTTAGCGAGCTAAGCCCCAAATCATAAACAAAGACCTGCGTAAGTTTCCGTGTCAAGAATACTTGACGACGGGCTCTTTTACGCCCCGAGGGTTCCGTGAGCGTATCGTTGCATGCTCATGGCCCTGAGTATTATCCACTTCGTTTTATCATTCTTTCTGCCTCACTCAGGGTTCTTCTATTATATGTTCTGTCCATTTCCTTCTTCATTTCTAAGTATATTTTGTCAAAAGTAGCGTGCTTAGTCATTTATCAATGGTCTTATGCACAATCTACATTACTTGGGAGAATTGATTAATGAAATGCAACGTAACAGGAAAGTGGGTAGGGTGAACAAAAGATTATATTAATTATTTTTCCAAAGATATTCTGGCAGGAGAGTTCGAAATTTGGATTGATCGTTCATTATTTGAAACATTGGGATGACGATTCTTAAATGTGTCGGTATATTATCACATAGGGATATTGTTTCAATTTTGAAACACAAAATTGAAAAACATGCCGATTCGGAAATTAATTTCTGAATCAGTAATAATGTATTGTGAGGATAGAGTCAATCACATGAATATTTCGGTAAGCTATACTTATATTTGTATATACAAGCATAAAAATATAATATATATATATAAATAATATGTATATACAAAAAAGATTTCGTCGAAGTAACATGGAAGTGTTGAATAAAAACACTTGGACAGCAACAAACAATATAGGAACACCTAAAAAGAACACTTACAAGTTATCATGCAGTACCAATATAAGCAGTCTGACCTGAAGAAGGCCTCGGAGTAGGCCGAAAGCTTAAACAATCTACAATGTTAGTGTTCTTTTACGTGTTATCTATATTATTCTGTTCTATTGTTCCGTCAAATTGTTATATATACATGTGTATATATATATATTTTTTTTTTTTGAAGGTAATCTACCGGTTAAGGTAAATGATGGGCACTATAGATAATATATATATATATATATATATATATATAAAACTTAGTCGACAGTAGACTTAACTTAGAAACTTAGTAGACAGTAACACACAGCACGAGAACACATATATATATATATATATATATATATATATATATATATATATATATTCACTTTCTTGGAAAAGCCACGAACGTGCACAATAAAATTCACTAAATAGTCATAGCAAACACAGAAACTAAAACATATTAAAGAGGGACTCGCTAGTTCTCGAATTTTCGGCGGTGCAACCACCTTTCTCAAGAGGGATTAGGAACAGAAAATTCGAGAACTAGTGAGTCCCTCTTTAATATGTTTTAGTTTCTGTGTTTGCTATGACTATTTAGTGAATTTTATATATATATATATATAAACACATACATATATATTTTTTGTATACATATATATATATATATATACACACATACATATAAAAATATTTTCAAATATGTATAATAATGTGTGTGTGTATAGTATGTATACACACACATAGAGTAAATAGTTCAGACTGTTTAAACTGCGACGAGAGAATGAATGAAGGTCCGCAAGTTTTGCCATTCATGGGGGGCGGATTTCGATGGAAGATGTGTCGGCACGGGCAGAGGGAGTGAAACATGAATGCGATGAGGCAGTCATCGAATTTGTTTTTGTCCGTCTGGGCGAATGTGGGAATGTGGATGACAGAGGACTCCTTATATGAGGAGCGGTGGTTGTTCATTCCTGTGGATAGAGGCGTGGTGAATTCCCCATGTAAAATTCAAGGCATGTGGTGCATTGTGAAAAGAACGCCACTTTGGACGCGGTACAGGCGCCGGATGGTGAATGAAATTCTGTTGTTCTGGCTGCAGACAACGTTGCTTGGGCGAACAATTGAGTCTATGTTTTGCACTTTGGTCTGTGGCACTGATGGAAACATAGTGGGGATTGGGAGGGGGGGGGGCAGGAGCTTTGTCAGTGGTATAGGATTGGGAATAAGTATGTGGCCTAGTTTTGAAGGACGTCTATAAAGCACCCTGCGAGTCGCCCCAAGGATGTTGAGGCAGGGGTGTTTTGGGCACAAAGGCCTTCATGCTAAAATATGCACGCATACGCACATACATGTGCAGATTTTAAAATCGTATACCAATAAAACACACGTGTAAATGCGCACTTGTATGTGTATGCCAATCCACATCATGAAATTATGTGTGGTTGAGTAAATCATCAAATTTTGCTTTTAAATAGGAAATATTCTGGTGGTCGGGCATGGTTTTGTTTTTCATTCTATCGGGAAATGGATGAGCTGTGCACTATAACCTTTCAGCGACGGTGTCCACTTCTTTTATTTATTCCGATGGTCCAATCCGCAGATATAATGGGGGCATAATAATCTCCTCGATGTGTGCAAGAAAAATCAGATGTTCTTCATAGTTCTCAATGAGCCCTCTTCATGAATCACTCCAAAACGATTTCGCCCAAATCCTCATCATGTTTTCTCTCTTCTCGGGGTAGTTTTCTAAAAAAATATAGCGAACTTTCTTTGAATCTATTCCAATTCCTCATTCAACGTGTTTTCCTATGAATCTTAAATATTTACCATGCATTCCAAACGTGGCTTAACTTAGGCGAAATCTGAATCAAGAGGCGCGTTGACCTTTCCCAGAAAATGAATGGCAGCAATAGCACCTCTTTCTGCAATGGGGTAAAGATCTTCTTGGGCGGTGCATTCCGGATGATTAGGTAGATGGTAATTTTTTCTACACGTGGTCGACAAGAAATTATGAAACATGCTCCATCCGCACCGCTACAGCTTAGAGTGGGGTATAATTTAGTTAATACATTATTTAGGTCTCATCTGTGCTTCTAAACTTGCCTTCTGTGAAAACTTTTTTTAACGAACCACCTGAAAAGCCACCACTACCGTAGGAATAACCCTCTTTCTCCCCGAGGCTTCATGTGATGTATCCCGTGAGTATTCCCTCATAACTTCTTCATCATTTTTTAACTCTCTTCCTTATATCTTATGATAATGTTTTTTTTACAGTGCAAGGCAGTGTTTCCTAGAACGCGGATCATGAAATTCTGGGTTTTCTATGATTGCCAGGAAAGATAGAAACAATGAAAACAGATCATTAGATTTTGGTGATTATTAACTGCTGAAAAGTTACTTTTAAATTACCCCCGATAGGATTATGAAATAGTAGATTGAGTTCAATAAAAAGTATAAGATAGTATTAATTATATTCAGGGGTGTGAAATGATAAATATCCTTTCATGTGGAATACTTGTGTATTGCCAATGGAATTAACATTTTACAGCTCTTACAGAATGGTCGAATCACTCCTTATATTTTACTTATGTGTCAAAAATTATATCTTTTATTCAGATTTCATAATTACACAAGGAGTATCTTTACTTGAAAATGCCATCCGGTTTCTCAAAACGCTCTTCACTGCTCTTCAAGTTTGAGAGGAGAGGTCGTTTCACGATAATTCGCTACAAGAATTTCCAGAGTTGCATTACATAATGTCGTTTCCTCTTGGAAAAATGAAGCAGGAGTACGGCTTGTCAAAAATATCACAAGGGCTTAATCGACGAAGTGAACTACGTGCCCTGGTTGTGAGGGTAAGTACCTTCTACCGTAGAATTCCACGCAGTCCATTAATGTTGCGTGAAGTGGGTTAAACGAATGAAAAAGTTTTCTTGTTTAATATGCACCCCGGTGCGCTCACCTGCCAAGTGCAGCGTTCAGATGCCCCTTCGTATTCTTACGACCTTTTCTTTTCCCCCTCTCCAGGCGTAATTTTTCGAATGCGTGTCGTGTGGTGCTTTTGCCGGGGCGTTACTCGGCATTATATTCCTCTGAGCCCGACGGTATGTCTCCTTTGGGACACCTCGCGTCATATTCTTTCATTTGACAAGTCCATTACCTTATTATTCACGATGAGCCACCGCAGCCCGTCACATCCATCAGGGGTACAAACACAATGCATTTCAATGCATTACGATATGCCTCGTCGTCTCTCTCGTCATGGACCACGAATTGAACGCGTCCTGAAATCTTCTGGACGTTCAAACATGGAATGGAAACATAATTTCGCCGCCAATGTTAATTAAAAAATTTAGGATTCATCAAGAGTAGACTACCATTAAAAAAACGACCTTCATCAAAGTTCCATGTTAAATTTATTGTTATAAAACATGTTTTCGGTCAATGCAAGTTAAACTTTACTTTTCGCATAGAAATCCATATTCACGCAAACATTTATATCCGGCTTGTGTTATGTTTTTAAAGCGTTGGTGCGATCCTTGGGAATTAGAGTTAAACATATATTATTGTCCCTCCCATGGACAATAACCTTGACGTGGTAGAAGGGCTTGTGCGTTCCGATGACCCCTAGAGCTGTGCTGGCGGGAGTAATAAAAATTGCTCCTGGTAGGGTCACCTATGCCAGATAGGTCGAGGGTTGGGAGCCAGACGAAAGTTAGTCCAGGCAGCGTCTGTTCCTCTGTGAGGCGGCTGCAAAGGTCTCTGATTCCGGTGGGGCGGCCATTAAGTAACCGGTAGATTACCTAAAGAAGACTAGTATATTGTAGAGGAAATCACAATTGTTAATTATCATTTATCTCCAATATGGAATGTTTCCACAAAGGTTAACTGAAACTATACTGCCTATTATACGAGTATATATTTACCGCTATACAATAATATATATTTAGGTAATCTACCGGTTAGGGTAGGATACCTAAAGGTAACCTTAGGTAACATAACTATCAAATAAATATTTTGTAACTACAAATAAAAGCCAATCCAGCAACGTACTCTATATCAGGTCTCTCTCCATCTCTGTGTACTTCTTTCCTCCCTTCATCCCGTTCAACATCGTCCAACATCAAGTATGCTAGTACTATAGTGAAAATTACAATTGTTAATTATCATTTCTCTCCAACATATGGTAAGAGTAGTTATCGGTTGAATTAGTACTGAATCTACAATACTGAAATATCAAGTATGGACTCAAAATACTCTGGACCCCACGACCTTGTCCTTTCTCTCGCGACCTGTCGTGTGAAAAATATGCGGAGAGTAAATTGGACAAGTTAACAGAAATTAGGATTTGTTGGATGAGCTTTGAGGAAATGGGACGAGAGATTCCAAGAGGGATGTATAAATCGCTATTAAGCCCCATTTAGATTAGGCTACTATTATATGAGATCCACACTAAGTCGATCGATTGCCGAATTAAACTGTGTGCAGCGAAGAGGAGCTATCTTGGTTAAATGTTGTTATAAATAACATATTATCGTATCCACGTAGTTTATCAGAGGAATTTGATTGGGAATAACTCACGGAGGGAGGATTAGCTTGCAGAATCTCTTGCGTAAATTTGAGGCGGGTCACTTTAATGGTTATGTTGAAAATTCATTATTTGCCCGATTGTACTATGGTAGGAGAGATAATTAAAATATGATTAGAGAGATCAAATGTATGGGCCACCGATTTGAGCTGCCGTTTTTCCGGCGTCTGATGATTAATCGGAGTACTTGCCAAAGACTGCGCAATGAAGTACATTCTAAGTGTCGTAGGACCGTATCTAACCCTGATATATATTGTGCTGTGTCATTATATTGGTCTTTATGTTAGCAGAAACTCGTCTTTCGTGTGTAGAGAAATATTTAATCTTATAAATTGTATTGACTGCAGCTGTATTAAACATTAGCACCTGTAATAAATAATAACATACAAGAAATATTTTACAAATATTTGTTAAATAAGTACTAAGAAAAACTTAGTTTTAATATTGCTTGCCTAGCATGGAATGGCACTTGCCACATTCCCTGGCAGTGGCTTACAAGGTACCATGTAGAGGTAAAAATAATAGTTAATCCTATGCAATTATACGTTAAACATTTGTTATAAACGTCAAAGAAATAAAGTTTTTTCAGATTTTTCCATTGTATTGCTGGCGTTTATTGTACCTCTCTTCAATTAATTATCATTTTGTATCAGCTCAGCTGATGTCATAGGCCTTGTGTAAAATTTTCGAATGGAAATACCACCGAAGAAATTTTGTCCTAAATGGTATAAGAGTAATGCCTGCTGTCAATTAATTATTCCTGTAAAAGTACAGGTATTGACCCTCCCAGTGGTCTTGAACGTTGACGTGGTGAAAGGGATTGCGCGTTCTGATGACCCCAAGAGATTTTCTGTCGGTAGAGATGATAATTGCTCCTTGTAAGGTCTTCCATGCCAGAAAGGTCGAAGGTTAGCAGCCAGTCGAAAGGTTCTCGCAGTGCGTGTTCCTCAGTGAGTCAGCTGGAAAAGATGTCTGATCACTCTGAGACGGCCATTCAAGTGATGGTGTGACCATACAGGGTCAGGGTTCCCACCTAATGATGCCTTATCACAGGGAAAAGCGTGGTGGTACCAAAGCAAATAAACTCCTTGGAAAAGTAAGTTCTCTCTTCCATTTGATAATTGTGCCACTTTAAATACCAAATTGAGGAAATTAATGGGATAATACTTCAATTATTTACCGCAAAGTGGTTTAAGAATGAAGGGGAAGAAAATGAGTCCTGATCTCTACGGAACTCGGCTCAGTGGGCCAAGTGCCATACCCGGAAGCCGGAGATGTAAGTCTTCCGCGGTCGTCAGTAGATGCAATTCTTGCAAAGCAAAAACACACCACAGTATGGAACAGAAATAAAGAGGATCATCGAACGTGTTTGAATAGGGACATCTAGCGAGGACTACTAGAGCGATTATGAAAGAGGGATGGCAATTTTATTGAACAAAAAGGGAGAAGGAAGCGTGCTAAAAATAGATGAGGTGAGTGATAGAATAAATTTGTTGAAGTAAAATCTGAAACAAATGCCTTGGTTGTTATTAAATTCTAGATATCAACGAGTATTTTCATCGAGGAAGAAATATGCATGGTGTGCGATCAGTTAAGATAAATAATCCATCATACTCGTAGGGGGAAGCATTTAATAGTTCCGGGGGCTTGGATCGCGGTGATAGGCGAAGGAAGAGATGGCAGTGTTGCAGGGGAATACGGTTAGGAAAATAATTGGCAGAGGAGAAGAGTTTTGCAGGAGATATGGCTTAATCATAAGAAACATTAGGCTTAAATACCCAGTATACTCGGACATGAAAAATGCTCGGAAACTCGAGCTAGCGGTTGAGGGTTTGAGGGGGGGTTCGGAACACCCGGGGCTAATCAGAAAGCGTCATTCTAGCCCAGTGTTGCAACAGCTAATAGAAAACGTATAAGGTTCTATAACGCTTTCCGTTGCAGTCCTGGTAGGTCTGGCAAAGCCGCCAAATTTGTGAGCAAGAGGTCGAGTTGCCCAGAAATCAGGAAAAGTCATGTTAGCTCCAACAACTGTTGTATCTGACGATCTTCCTGTGGACCCATTGCGGGAATAGCGGGATGCAAGAGGTCTTCAAATTTGGGGAGTACTGACTCATGTGGGTTCCTGGTCGCTGTTCTTGGTCGGAATGTGAATCTGGTTGACCGCAGTGGCCAACTGACGCTGAACGTCTGTCATTTCGAAAGGTTCGGGTTCGTCTGATTCTGTTAATTCTGGAATAGTACTTTGTATTCTAATTTGTCCTTTTTTTCGAATGAGTCCTTTGTTGGCAGTCCTTTTCAGAGACTTCTTTTGTAGTCCACGTGCTGCTAGGCGAACGTATCCCGAACTAATTCCTTTTGGGACTAAGCTCTCCCAGATCATGCTCATACCAATAGCCAATACCAAATCGTGATGGTACGGCCCGGCTCATTTCTCGGAATTCGCTCCGCGGGCACGTGTTTCCAGGTCATTTTCTGTGACTGTACATATTTATTTAGTTCAAAATACAAATCTACCAACTGCAGGTGTGTGCGTATCGCACATAAATACCTCTCTTACCTAATATCTTTTACATACGTTACCTCTCCTTAGGGTATGTAATGCTGAGGGGTTCTCAATAAACTTTTCAACATATATCAACTTTCAATAATAAGGTAACAAAATAATTTTGCAATAATCTGTGAAAACCAGCACGCATATCAGTGGCGTTGATGTGCCAAAAATCTGGTACCGGGAATTGTGGCACCACGACGGCATCCTGAGAAAGGGTGGCGTCAGTGTAGACAAGAGTCTGTGTCACATAGTTTGTAGTCCTTCGGATGAAGTTTCTCATTTGCTGAATATACCAGGTGTCAATAGATATAGATAAGATTTATTGCCGCGTTGACAAATTTGGAAAATAGAAAGGTAGAGAGCCGCATTAACCAGGAAATCCATACCAGATAACACGAACCTTTAGTATGCATGTCGGATTGCCGCAAGGGCACGGATTGCATTAAGGGCCTAACACTTCTAATACCTTGGGAGTTTATTCTAATGATCGTCGAACTGTATCCATTTAGTCACATAATATTTTATTTCCCTAATCGGTATTAGGTAGGATTTGGCCATTTTGTATGCGATACCCAATTCGCTGGAAAGGTAGTCCGTTATTTTACATACATTCTAACATTTTCTTTTGAGAGTTAATAAGTAAGTCATCCAGGAAACATGTAGTGCGCGCTTTAAAATTTTGTGCTATAATGTGGTGGCATCTTTTGCTTATCGTTGCATAAGATACGGGGAGAGGAGATGCTCCATGGGCAGGGGGGAACCTGTATCTTCCATGATTCCACGATTTCTGTCGCTAGCATTTAGAGTGGAGATCATGGATGGTTAAACTCGCACTTTTACTCATTTTTTATTAACCAGGCCTTTCGGGAAATAATCTCTAGAGCGCGTGTTGGTCCCAAAAAGGAGAAATGGGGTTTGTGAGAGTGTGTGGTCCTCGGTGACAAGTCTTGTATGAACCTATAGAAGTCGTCAGGCTTGGATATCACAGAAAAACTTAGTATCACATTATGTTCCTCCCTGCGCTGAAATATCGGCTGCCCCAAAGGCATCAACAAATTTCGTCATGGCAGTGGACACACTGGTAGGCCCCGGGGGAAACGGGGTCCTTATGGGTCTTGGCAGTGATACTCTTACTGAGGTAATAATTACGTCGGGTTAGGGTACGGCGTAATATGATTGGTCACACACACCTTCCAGCTTTCCAGAGCCGCCCGAGGGTTCTTGGGAGTTGGGGATGAAGGAGACCTCGTGCCGGGAGATTTTGCTGCCGTTTTCCACGATTGTGTGCCAGTTTCCCCGGAGCTTAGGTGAACTCCGACCGTAATTTAGTGCTAATTAAATGTAGTGGCAGATTCAAGAGAGTTACATGGGGAAGACGGCTGATAAAATATAATCTAGAAGCATCAACGGAAAAGGAAAGAATATCAGTGGGCAGTGGAAAAATTAATCATTGAGGAAGGGGAAACGGAAGTAGATGAAGGAGCATTTAAAAAATAGGGAGACGAGAACAGCGATGAAGCTATAGGAAAAGTAATTGGGAAAATGGCGATTGAAGAACAGTTACAGTTACATTGCAGCGTGGTGCGTTTTTGAAGGCGAGGCTCAGAAATGTAGCGGTGTTAAGTTTGTGTCTATCCCAAACCTAAATGAAACGGTACACTAATAATAATAATAATTAGTTCTCGATTAACATTTCCACCTTTTGAAGTTTTCTATTTCCGTTTCCTATGGCTGTTCGTGGCGTACTTTTTTGTTGAATTTCATTCTGGAACGTGTTATTTTATAGATTGCTCATGTGTATAAGCACTCAATTTAACAGTAATTCAAACATAAAAATAAATTAGGATCAAAAGAAAGGCTAATGACGTATTCGTTCATCTATGGTGTGTGGTTACTCGTAAATTTGAAACTATTCCGAGAATTCTAATGAACCACGGAAAATATCGGATTCAGTGGGAATAATTTTGCGACATACCAGAATTTTGTGTAATGGGCTCGATTTTCCTCGTCACATTTAACGTCCCCTTCGATTGTATCACTTTTGTGTCCAAATTGATGCCTCATCCTCTCAATATTTCGTATTTATTGAATTCAGCGTTCGCACGCAGAGCGGGCACTGAGTCGCATTGCTACATCCGTCAGATAGTATGCTCTAATTACTGTCTGATCTCGGTCGGAGGAGTCTTAAACTCCCGTCTTACTCTCTGAGAGGTTCTAAGATATGTGGAAGCCTGAATTCTCTATCGGACTCTCCACCGGTAGGCTTTGTACTTCAATGCAATTGTCTGCCTTTGGTTTGAAAATGATTAATCCGTGAACTATGTTACCTGTTAAACTATGTTTCTCTGTTAAATTTTATCCTAGAAGAATTGCTACATACGTGTTTGAATGAATTTATTTTAAAAACTTTTAACAAGAGAATATCATACAAAAGGACAGAGAGAAGGTGACATACGCGTTTGGTAAATTGATTGGTCACGTGCATGAAAACCGTTGCTTTGGAGCTCGCAAAAACTTTCCTGCAGACAAGGAAAACGTGAAACTACTGTCGATCCTCGAGCTATGACGAACAGATAACCTCGGACATATCCTTTTAAGTTGCTGCAGGCCGGTGATCCTATACCCCCTGCCACTCACCTCCTGGGCGACATGTGACTTACGCCGTAGATGTAGGTGAACATGGATTCCTTCTAGGGTTATGATTAATCAATCTTTTGTAACATCTGTATCAAAGTCTTAAAATTATTAATTTTGGTCGTATCCTTGCACCAAGTATGTATGTCCATACAAACAAGTAACGAGAGTGAAAAAAGGGTCGCGGGAGTAAACGATGAAGTGGGAGGAAGGGGAATTCAAACCAAAAATTGATTTTTGAGATGCTCGTGATTATTGAAACTCGATAATTTTCCAAAGGCCATAGAAAACGTATTAGCGATCCCGTATTTTTTACCATGCCCCTTTAGTAGTTCGCTCCCTAAAAAAGGGATTCCTTTATTCTTCTACCTCGTATTTTTTTCAACATGGCACGCTGTGAACCACCACTAGGGTGTGTGACGAGGGTTGTTTCCACACTAGGAAATAAATCAATTTTATATTTCAAATTGATTGTTGAGTACCAATAAATATGCAAAATATTTCAAATAATGGCGCTTATATTTTCTGCAGGTACATTCACCATGTCATCCAAGCTTAGAAGACATATTCTACATATTAAAGACTAGCAGGGGGCCTTCGCTGCGGCGGAAATTGTTCGGAGACGTAACCGGTACATTAAGCATTCGAGTCAGTTATCTCGGTTGAAGTAGTTGCGTTGGCATTAATGTAATAATTTAACTCAGCGTGGTCACTTTTCGTTTTGTCTTTGTTGAAACTTGGATTATGCGTTTCGAGCGGTCCAGGATTGTAACACATGCAATTGGAATGCAAGTAGCTTAGTATTGATTTCGATTGACTGACAGCCATTTCAATTGCGTAGAAACTCCCAAAATTCCAATATTGGAGATGCATGAATCAGTCAGCCATTGATGTACGACTAGGGTGACCTTTTGTGTATCAACTTTCAAAGCTATGTACATACTGACTGAGGATTTTACGTACATGAGGAAAATGAAGTTTAGGCTCACTTTTGCGAGGAAACAATACGACGCATTCGACTGAGGTAAAATTAATGGTTATCAGCGAACACATAGATGGGTTTCGAAATATTCGCGATTTTTCGAATTATGTTCGTGATAAAGACAGAAATTCCATGGATGATTCATTGGATGCAGCAAAATCAGCAAGAAAAAATTACAATTACCGCATACCGCGTCCACTGGCGGATGCCACACTGCCTTTTCAATTTTTATTAATCTTCTGGTAGATGGCTCAATCCTTTATACCTTAAATGAGAAAAACATTGAGATTGTCCGAAAAAAATGGTATATTACTTCAATTAATTGCATGCGATTGATGAAAGAAGACACTTCGCGTTTCCACATAGACTTTTTAAATTTCGACTTAGGTTTCGTTACGGTGTTACGCTGTCAATCAGATTGGTAGAAATCAGATTGTAGAAAATTGTAGAAATCTGATTGTAGTAAAAATCAGGTTGGTAGAAAATGATTATAATGTATCATACACAATTTTGGCGTATCACGTAATCCGTACGACGGCAGGTTAAGCTTGGTAGGCCGATTTTAGAAGACGCATCAAGTAGTTGGGATCCATGGGAGAAAATATAAATTAATAAATTGGAAAGGTTCAGAGAAAATCCGCTAGATTGGTTCAAATTTGCCGCGAGAAGTAAGTAAGCGCCACCGGTGGTGGTGACTGTCTATAGTTTTGGAGTTCCTTAATTCACGAAGAACGCAGACAAAACAGACGAATGGAAATCTGCAGGACTTCCCAGATTGCTCGAGACACCGAAAGAAGCATAAAAGACTCGGACACAATCACAAACCTATTGAAGTACACGTTGTGTCCTCGCACGATACACGATCAGAACAAATAGAGTGAAAGCATCAGAATATTTTAACTCAATTGTAAAATTTAATAATTTAGTGAAGCATATTAATTAATAGATTATTTATAGAGGCATGATATGAGTAGTGATAGTGTTTTCTCTTTGTGGTCAACAGTGTGTAATCATCCTATTTCTCCACTTGCCTTACTTGAGTCGAATAGAAAGTCATCGTCAGCTCCAAGAAACTGCGGGATATGCTGAGACAGTAACTTTTAACGGAATTATCCGCTAAATGTGCATTAAAATGCAACTATACGAAGTTTAAGAGGATGTCTTGGTAGCTTGACTGACTAAAGCACTTGACCGAACATCGACGGATCCGGATTCGCATCTTGGTCAAGGGTAATGATTTTAACACTACGAAAATGTTTTATTGTAATCGTCAGTTAATTGAGACATATGGTGATGGAGCTCTGGATGTGGATACAATGTGCGTTAGTTAAAAGAAAAGCGAACGGCAGATTGCGAAAGGCGATCACATGACAGCGATCGTAAGAAGCCTCGGCAACGGATCAGACAGTTTTTCCTGTGGGTAAAAGAGATTCCTAAATATGCGCTCTCGGCGGAAATGGAACCATTACGGAGACATTTTAAAACTTTTGTTCGTGTACAGATAGTGCACGTATATATGGTGAATTAACAGAATATTCAACTCTCTAGTTTGTATAGTTTGTGAGTAAAACAATTTGAATATCTTACAGTTAGAACGCACTTCGCTTGCTTTCATATGCTTTCAATGAAGCCAGCATCAACGAAAATGTGACTTAGTGTCAAAACTTCATTCGTTGACGTTTTATCGAGTCATGTCGATGTAAATATGCCACAAAAATATCCAGTCATCTGCGGGAATCGCTTTCAATCAACGTGAGAGGTTTTTCGTCACCAGTATATGTGGAGCGTGAGGTCGCTGTTAATACGTACAAGGCCTTGATAGAATGCATGCATTGCCCATCGCGTTTTCCCGACGCTGAAAGTTCTCGCTTTTTGATTGATTAAAAAAAATATTTGTTTCACTTTCAATTGAACGGTTACGTCGGTGACTATCATGTTATACATATGTCTTTTCCATTAACGCAAAAGTTTTCGGAAATCCAACCCATCAGATGATATTTTTTTACATTGGTAGTATATACTACCCAGGATACATTATATGATACAGGTATACAAGTATGGCAACAAGTTTTTGTCGCCTCAGCACG
This sequence comes from Hetaerina titia, assembly GCA_037158775.1. NCBI lineage: Eukaryota > Metazoa > Arthropoda > Insecta > Odonata > Calopterygidae > Hetaerina > Hetaerina titia. The sequence goes on from CM073778.1 coordinate 50,385,865, forward strand.
GCCATATAGTGGTAACAAGTCAATGTCAACCAAGGAATCGTTTACAGTGTACAACCTACAACCTCTTGCTCGGATAACTCTTGAACAGAAAAAAATACTACGAGTATGATGCAACAATTTCAGTGTGAAAAAATCATTCGCCTTGACCGAGATTTAAACCCGGATCCCTAGAAGTCCAGTCGAGTGCTTGAGCCAGTTAAGATATCGTGGACACCTCGGTAGCTTAACTGACTGAAGCACTCGGTTGGACATCGAGGGATCCGGATTCGAATCCCGGTCGACCCGAATGATTATTACCCTCTGAAATTGTTGCATTACATTACATATTAGCGGAAGACTCCGTCAAATAGTTACTGTCGCGGAATCTCCCGCAGTTTCTAAGAGTACGAGTATGATGTCCACGCCTTCAGCGTCTTTGGTGATTGAAAGTCACCTGTACAGATTATTCGAAGTTACAAGTGCACACTATTGGTGGTGCGTGCTCTGTGCAACTCGTTTTGCTATATCTGCAGATTTAACCGGTTCATTTCTAGGAAAAATGGGCTTAAGAGTAAAAAATTTAGCAATATCTATTTTTGTTCAAATACTTCCGATAACGTTTGATCTACAAGGCTTAGCACGAATGTAAAAAATGGCGATTTTTTACGATCTTTGGTTATTTGCGTGAAATTCAAAAAAATACCCCAAATGTACGCAAATTGCTTATAATTCTAGTTTATCGCCAAAAGCTTTGGAATAAATGATCGCTGGATGCACGACTTAATACGGAAATATTATTTTACTTCTGGGAAAAGAGTAAGTCGTATAATCCTGATATTTCTCTGAAAAAAATGGGAATTGGGAAGATTTCGTCCAACATAACGTCCATTCACACCCAGATACGCCTGCTAGGATATACCACATCGGATTAAAGGTCTAAATACCAGTCTTGTAAGGACTTCACTCATAGTTTCGCCTAATTTATGACGGATGTCCATTTTATAAAAAAAACATTAATGAAACATATGTATATACTACTTTATGGTGCAAAGAGAAAGTAAGTGTTAAGTATCCCTTAATTTTTATTTATAATGAATTTTTATCATCGTATTTATATTTATTACGAATATGCAAAATATTCATTTCTGTTAAAAATGCATTATTCATCATTAAATTTATGTTCTTCAATAATTTATAGCATATATATATATATATATATATATATATATATATATATATATATATTATGCGTATATTTGCATTTGAGGTCACGTAGTTAGATTTTGCACGCGGAAAAAATGACGAAGGAATTTAGCAAACCATTTCGTGAGAATTTTCAGGCCGGCACTATGCTGTGATCGTTAATTGAAGCTGATCATTCAAAATATTATATTATGTAATGTGCGCAACAAATTTAAAAAAACACTTGCAAAAAACCTAACCTTGACCAATTCGCCTTTCTTATTATGACAAAGCACTAATTAATTTAAGCCTGTAGCTACATATAATCAATGATTCAGATGTCTACTATAACCCGTGATTTTCGACGTATAATTGAAGAAAAGGGTAAAACATGCATGGTTAGTACTGGAGATAAGAAAGAAAGCCAGCGAGGAATTCATAAATTCAGTTTGGTCCGCGGATGATCAAGCTTTAGGTAGCCAGTCAGCCCAGGGGTTATAATAATTACTGCGCGAATAATAAAATGTGTGATTGGTATGGAATGAGAAAAGACGATAAACAAAACGAAGGTTATGTGATTTTAGTGGATGAGAATAGTTAATTTAAATATTAAAACAGTATTTCATGTACTAACCAAGGTGCAGTAGTTTAGCTAATTTGGATGTATTTCAAGAAACTGCGGGAGAGGGCGCAACAGTAATTTTTAACGTAGTCATCCGCTAGCATGCATTTCATTGCAACAATTTCAGAGTTTAAAAATCATTCACCCGGTCATCATCATCCCAGTCAAGGCGAATAATTTTTACGCTCTGAAATTGTTGCAATAACTCGGATGTTTTGGACGTAAATGGTCGTAGATTCTTATTGAGAATAATTGCGTTAGGCAAAGCTTTCAGAAGGATGGGGGAATTGATGACAGTAGGGATAGGAAATAAGGATGTTAAGGAAAGATTAGTGAAAAATTTGACATGGAGTGTGGTTTTATATGCCCCGGAAACGTGGTTGTTGAAATAAAATTATGTGCGTAGTTTTGAGGCTTTTGATGTGTGGTACTGGAGAAGGGCAAAAAACGGGAGTTTTTGGATGAGTCAGTTGGCAGAAAGGATAAGAATGTGGTCAATCCGACATTTATCTTAAATGGTAGAACACATAAAAATAATTTAAGCCAATTTTTTTCTCGTCCAGGAAATGTTTATAGGATTTATAGAATATATGTTTATAAGTTTCTGTTAAATTGGGAAACGAAAACTATTCGTTCTTTATTACGATGTTAATAGTTTGATATGGGATTGATTTCAGACGTCCTTTCTTAATTTGTTGTATTGCTGTATAGCTAAGATAAATAACCAGGAAATTGTTTTCTTAAAAATCATTCTATTTTAGAGATTTATGTGTTTGATTCGTGAGTGATTTGCTGGGAAACGCGAGTGACACGTAAATAATTGTTGATTGCTAAAGTATATTGCCGGGATATAAATTGTCTTTTTGCCAAAAGGTTAATGATTCATGAATGTCCTTTTGGTGGTACTATAGGGAGTTTGAAGTGTTATCTTAAATTTCCGCACTTAAGGACATATTGTAATGCTTCTACATCGGCAGAATATAAAATTTTCCAATGTTATCTAATCCTTGGACATGACTGGTGTACAGATTACTTTTAGACATTGTAATTAGGGAGGCGTTTAACTATTCTAGAAAAAGAAATATGTTCCCTGTATGCAAGTGAAATATTGTAATACGAAGGTAGCTAGAAATTTCTCGGAATCACCGCCAGATGCCAGCGCTAGCGCAACGAGTTTTTCGCGTAGTAATTGGTAACCCTTAATGAAGAAACATGTAACGCGTCAGTACTCTGGAAAGAGATCTGTGGTGCTGACGGCTCTCTCTTGTTATTTCCGTCTAGTGATTTGTGAAGATGGGAAAAATTGAGATGCGAGCGAGATGATCAAATACTTTGTAAAGAAAGGTGTGAAATCAATGGAAATTCATGCCGACTTTCGGAACACTCTGGGAACTCTGCTCCCTCATACTCAACTCTTACCAAGTCGACAAACAACGAACGTTTGGTCGGGATAGCTTAGATGATGATCCGCGAAGTGGTCGACCAAAACGTGCCACTACCCCATACATTATTGCAAAAGTGCATAAAAGTGCAAAAGTGAGGGAACAAGCTGAACAAGAGAAATCGCTGAAGCTGTAGGGATGCCATCTGAACGGTCATATCACATTTTAAGTGGAATTGGACTTAAGAAAATAATTTGCTAGATGGATGCCACGACTATTAACGCAGGATCACAAACGTATCATAATGGAAATATTCGAATAATGTTTGACTCGTTTTAAGAGCAACCAACATGATTTTTTGCGCCAGTTTGTGATTATAGATGAAAAGTGGGTCCACTTCTATACCCCAGAGGCAAAACAGTAGTTAAAGCAGTGGAAACATGTTCATTCACCACCACGAAAGAGCGCAAAGACAATACGATCGGCCGGAAAGGTGATGGATTCAGTTTTCTAGGATGAGAAAGGGATTCTGCTGATAGATCATCTTGCCACCGGTCAAAAAATTACTGGAAAACTCTGATAACCTCCTGAACCAGGTACAGCAAAAGATACACAAAAAACGGCCAGGTTTGGCAAGGAAGAAAGTCATCTTTCATCAAAGCAATGCACACCCACACACAAGTGTCGTTGCCATGGCAAAAACATGTGAACTATGATACGAAGTGTTGCCACATCCGCCTTATTCTACTGATTTGGCTCTATCAGATTTCCATCTCTTCCCAAGCTCAAAATTTTCCTCGGCGAACGGAGATCCTCTTTGAACAAAGAGCTATCAGTCGAAGTAGACGGGTATTTTGTGGGGCTGAAGGAATCTAATTTATGAGATAGGATCAAGGCATTGGAACACCGCCGGACCGAGTGCATTAAGGTATAGGGAGACTACGTTGAAAAACAAAAAAACGTTTTACTTAGGTGGATTGTTTATTTCTTTTCCATTCCGAGAAATATTTCCAATAAACCCCCTTATATTTATTTATATTCTTTGGCATCTCCTTATTCCTTATGCAGCACAAAGCCCTATTTGAAGGATATAATGGAAAAAGATCTTTTAGAAAACCATTCGATCTCACAATGATTACATCGCGAGTTTTTGAATTACCCTAATACCTTAAAAACCCTGTACAATGAGCAATTCGTTAATGGAACATGTGTGTTTATTATCTTTAAATATGGATACTTGGAATAGTTTTCAGGATTAATCTAAACCATGTTAAAATCATCCATCCGTGACTATTGCGAATGATAATGATCACCATTGATAAAGGTAAAATCGTAAGTACATTACATGTTACTAGGTTTTAAATCAAGCTTTCCAGCAGGTGAAAAGGGACCAATATGTTTATCTACAATTTGCATTAACCTTTGAGTATACCTGTGTATAAATAAGTACGCGTGTATATAATTACACTTAATATTCCGTGTAGTTTAAATATTCAGCCTGTTGAGCACTACGCAGTTGGTTGATAATCAGAAATATACTTGACCCAAAAAGTAAGAAAAGATTTGCGGCAAAAGCAGCTGCCAAGTGTGCTTTGATTTGGGCTGTATATGTAATCAATGTTACCGTGTGACATCATGAACCCTCGGGGATTTATAAATTAAAATCAATGATATTTTGTAATTTCAAATATTATTGTAAATATTTGCAATAATAAGTGATATGTTTATCATTCTCCAACTCATATCCATGTCGGTATTTTTGTTGATAAAAACATGACGCTCGTAATTGTTTCATCAATCAAAGAAGTAAGAATTTCGACTCTATATATTTTATATATTGAATGAATGAAAACAGCATATTTAAGTTGTATTATTTTGCAGAAACCTTGTCGTTGGCTGCTTTATTTAGGTAATGATTTCGAACGCATTTTGATTTTTAATCATGTAAATCTACATAGTACCCCGCAAGACGCCGCAAGGGCGCGTGGTGGGGGGTGTTAGATCTCCACCCATAATTAAGAATATAATCGCTTGCAAAACTCACTAATTCATGCCAATTTTCACACACCAAATCATAAAAATTCATATAAAACCCCTTACAACTCACACCCATGGTACCAACTAACACACACATGAAGCTAGGAATATACCCTATGTCTATGCAACGTTTAATCTTGTCCTGACATGTAAATTTAATGCCTTTAATATTTCTATAGTGACTTTGGTTTCTTCCTATTTTGATTCCTGATTGTCTGAGGAAAGAAGATGTATTTGTATGTATCTGTCCTGGAATCTATCTCCCTTACCTTATATTTATGGTGTGATATACCTAAGTAGTGTGGGGCCGTAATAATGCCTTTAGTGTCGTTGTTAAACTCGTTTGTTTATTCAAATTAGTCTGATGTGGACTCACCCCTTGCCAAACACTCTAGCGGTGCCTAGCAGGGCGCCAAAATATCTAAAATATCTTTCCATAAATTCTAATGGGCTCTTTCCATCAGAAAAGTGGGAATGAAAATGACTTCATTTTGAAGTATTTCTTTATTCAAATCAATCTTGATAACCCTAATAAACTAATATTTTATTATAACACGAAAAACAAATTGATAAGCATTAACAAAATATAATATTTACAGGATTGATCAATAATTATTATGGATATGCATAATTTCCAGTGAATCCAGGAGGACCCAGGTAATTATCTTCGTAGTGTGTCATCATGTTAGCGAAATACAATTGCTTCATACGTAGTTCATCTTTCAGATCTTTCAATTCTCTGGCGCGCGATTCCTTAATGCCCCTCACATATCGTGGGGTGTAATACAATTCCATCATTCCCTTCTCAATGAAATCTAAAAGGAAGACATTACGGCATTCTAGTAAATCCCGCTTATTCAAGAGTGCATTAACATTTCTTGCCAATGCTCTCCCCTTCTCTTTCATTGCCTGTCCCCTCATGGCCATTTCATATGACCACCGCGCCGATTGGTTCTTCTTTTGAGCACGGCTCAATTCTTGCCTGAGATTCTCTCTCATGGCAGCCAGCTTCTGGTTGAACTCAGCAATGCCATCAGCCTGATTTTGTTATTTTGCACGTTGAATAATTTCTCGAAAATGTCTAGACTAAACAAGGAAGAATATGAATTCTAAGAAATGGTCCTTAATTCAAAAATTAATTTTATGATTTCATGATCCATGCCCAAGGAATGAAAAAGTAATTTTTGAAAGGTGACTATTTTGAAAACTCTTTATTATCCACTCTAATGCTATTCTCATGAATATTCAATGTTGATCTTGGATAAAAATAGCGTGAGCTTCATGATGAAGTGAATGTCAAATTCAAGCACAGAGAAGAAAATTGTCTAGGAGAAAACAATTGGTGGTAGTACGCATATAATGGAAATATGCGTAGCTTTTGCAAACTGTTTCGTCATTTAAATTTGAAATACTATACGTACTTTCGTGGATTGGCCTCTTCTTATGTCTCTAGATGCGGTAGTGGTAATGCATTGATGTTGGGTTGCTCCAGCCCTTGCTTGTTGCCAGTGAATAGGGAACTGTTCACCTCACCATGGTTTTCGTCCCGTCGCATTTCTCCTTAAGTCCTCTCCACCTCTTTCTTGAGTTGTCGGGGGACCCCTTCTTCGCATGCCGTCACCAGCACCTCCTGACACGCTCACGAAGCCGTAAGCACCCGGCCGCCGAGGGAGAGCTCTGGTGACAACATAGAGTCGCCCATCTTTAGAGGTGTGACTCACTTGGGGGTCCTTTGGATGGTATGCAGGCGATGGCTCCCGTCCTCCGATCAGTTTTGTCACCCAGTTAGGAATCTTGAAGGCACATTCCTTTGTGGGTTCACTTTCTTCAACCGGCTGCTCTTCCCAGTTGAAGCATGCATCGGTCGGCAGTGGAGGCCGCGCCTCGTGCGGATGCGGGGGATTACTGAGGTACAATTCCCTCAGAGTCCCTAGAGATATATCCAGAAGTAAGCTGACGAAGTACATGTTTCGAATTCTCATCTCCGTTGCGCTGCGGGGCTTTTTTCTGCCCAAAAACTTGATCCATGCCCCCGCTTGTTTGCCCAAGTGTTTGGGAAGTTTCTGGAGACACCATTCTGCGTGCGTCAAACAATAGTAATAATCTTCCAGAACTCTTTCATCTTCAGAACACGGCTTTTCGTAGAGAACATCACTTTTATTGCACGATTCCATAATAGCGATTGCACTTGTAATGTACTAAATAATATTTCAAGTGATAAAGCGAACCGAAAAGTTAATTGCTCTTCACCACTAAGTGATTTTTGAGTATCGGCAACTACACATATGTACTCGACAACATTGTTGCGATAGCTCCTTGGTTGCCATTGTTTGAATTACCGTAAACACAAATAAATTTATGTATTAAAATAAATAAAATATACATAATTTATTTTAAGAAAAAAGATGACCATGTCGCATTATTCGCGACGGCAATAAAAGGGGGAGCATCTAAGAAAATAGTAGGCACACGCTGTCGAAATAGGGGCTTACAAGATTAAATTCCCACAAAACACTCTCCAAATCTGGAGTCCATACGCCCACCTAGCATGCACCCTTGAGCCAGATGGGGTGTAGGTGAATGGGTACAAAGTTTATTGTATTTGTGAATTGCCCGTCCGAAATGTGTAGAATACTAATCGGTAATATATGTCTGAATTGCATATGTTCCTGCCCTGTTTTAATGCTTTTCCAGTACTCCTTGTGTAGGCACAGGAACAGCCGCTAACCATGTCATACTCGTCATATGGGTAGGCATGTTTTATGAATGGTGTTCGGTCGCACCCTCTTCACGCGGTTTTTGGTGCATCGCGTGGAGCCAGGTGCATGAGGAAGTAGAGGATTTATATAATATGTACATAGGTTGGTGACCTACCACCCCCTGCCACATGTCCTTGAGACGGATTTCGGGGTGTTTTGTAGATGTTTGTTTTGAACCTTTCTAAAAGTCTAAGTCGCGCTTGTTCTTTTCGCATCTCAAGTCGTTCCCAGCCTAATTCCCCTAAAAGGACTGTCTCATTCGTCTTCTATTATAACAATTTTTGACGAATCTGGCGGATTTTCTCTCGACTTTATACCCTTTTTGCCACATTTTTTTCGAAGGGTCCCAAATGAGGCCTAACTAGAGCAAAATAACTTTTTTACTTTCTCATTATATTTTTCCACCACTCATCTAATGAAGCCGAGTTTCTTTAAAGCGGATCAATATATTGTCCTGATATGTGCTCCCCATGAAAGGCGTGGCGTTAGAACTATCCTCAAATTTATAACTTGATTGATCGTAGTTAGCACTGAACCCTCTATTTCATAACTTATATCCTGTTCCCCTCTTCCTTTGTTCCAAAATTTCAAAACTGCGCATTTGTCTATATTAAGCATTGATCCCCATTCCTTGCACCAATCCGAGATTCTAAGTCTATGAGATTCTATAAGTCTCTAGAGAGTAGCTCGCGATCTAGTTGGCTCCTTATTTCCCTGTATACCACCGTGTCATCAGCAAATAAGCTGAGAATGCTACTAACGTGTGTGATTAAGTCATTATTGTATATTAAGAATAGAAGCGGCCCTATTACACTTCCCTGGGGAACGCCGGAAATTGCATCTGTATCTGTTGAGCACAATCCATCAGTGACTACTATTTGTGTGCGATTTCACAAGAAGTCTAATGCAATTTATCATTTTCTCATTGATACCATAGCAGTTAAGTTTGTGCACCAATTTATTGAGTGGGACTTTATCGAAGGCTTTCTTGAAATCCAGAAATATTGCATCAACTTTTGTTTAGTTTTCTCCTGTTCTAAGTATATCGTAAATGAAAAGACTCAATTTTGTTTCGCAAGATCTGCTCTTCCTAAATGCATTCACGAGTAATTGTGTTCAAAATTGAATATAGTTTTAGTGAACGTATTAAATTTATTCATGGAGAGCCAGAGGTCGTCATTTTTCAATGGCTATATTGACTATGAAAGGCTGGAAATTTGACAATAAAAAGTATTCATTTTGAAAAATATTGGTCAGGCTGTTGTGCTTGAAAAGGTAATGGGGACATAATCTGTGAATACCTCTTCCTGTTGAAAAGTAAGACAAGTGGAGGATGATTTACAGTTTCCTGTCTATGATTTGAAAAACTCGTTTATCTCCTTCCACACATCTCTCAGGAGTTTTAATTTTTTATCTGTGCCTTCTTTGTTTTATGTGCTCAGATGTTTTTGTCAGGCCGTGAGCCAATTCTTCCAATTAAAAGAACATCATGTGACGGAATGAAATCCTTGTCCGCTCATGGCACTCAAAATGCAATATGACGACCATGGGAGAATGTTAGGTACAGCACACTGCTGCAAATTTCAAGAATAAGACATGTTTTCATTAAATTGTTAAGATTTATCTTTTTAATCAGAAACTAATATATCGAAGTAAACCCTTTATAAAAATTAATTTAGCGGAATTTAAATTGGAAGTGTTGATGGCTGCGTGAAAAATTAATAGTTTCAAGAGTAATCCATTATTTGCGCCTGAGGCGTATCAGTTTGCCCTGGCGTGCCTTCTTGTATATTGTACACCATGCGTTAAATTATTTCAGTAGGTAATACTCTCACTGCGGAGACGTCTCCATGGAAATTTATCTGCATTTATAGCGTCTGTGCAGCATTATTTTTTTTGAGCTTCATATTATTTATTGTTGTCGTGTCTATTTATTTAAGCGCCAGCGGTCACTTTCGAGCGTATGTTTGTCTATATCTTTTCGCGGCGGACGCTGGTGGGTGTCGCGTCCCGGCCATTAATCACACTTAGTGACACCCGCAGTTCCAGTCTCGTGGCCTTTTTTGTCTGCCGAGATCGTTGTCAGCAGTTTTTCCTCAGAACCTACTCCTCCTGCCGCCCTCTCTGAATCATCTCAAGGAGCGGACGGAGAAGGGAACTGGCTCAGCGGAACAGTCCCACAGCCATCTTCTCTTATGATATTAAATCGCCACGAATCCTATGCACCGAGATAGACCTCGTGCCGACGAACGGAGTACTTCCATTGAAAGACATGGGTGCGGATTGCATTCAAAGTCGCCTCTTGCGACTGAAACCACTAAGGGTACGAAACTCTCTTCACCGACCGAATTCACTTCCCTCGATCGCACCTACATACTATATCTAGATATGCGCAATACCCATCTATAGCTTGTGGCAAGGACACAAACCTTTTGTTCGTACATATTACCGGATATAAATGCATTTTTCACGCACATTAACTCATAAATGCCTACTCACACTGTGCAGTAAAAGGGTATGATCATTTTAAGGCAAAAATGTTGAACATAGAACTAGACACGTCTGAATTTGTTCTAATTATGTACCCTGCGAGGGAAGAAGGATTACCTGCATTTTTTAGTTCTCAGTTCTGGTCTTTCATATTTTACTCTGGTGGTCCAATCTACCCGGTAATGTGGAGTCATAATGTTTCCTTGGATCTCTCTGGTGAACTCAAAGTGTTCTATACTTCTCCATGGTCTTAGCCTGCCTTGCTGTCTTCGTGACTCCGGCCCAGAAACTCCCATTTTCATTCTACCCCCACATAAATTACAATTGACTCATGACTTGTAACAATTTTTAACATACCTAGTATGTTTTTTCCTAAACCTTAGATACGTGTAATTACTTCTTATCGTTTCCTCCCATTGATCGGAAAGACTTGCTACTTATTCCAAATTTGGCCTAACGAAAGCAGAGTTATACCTAATTTACAACGTATTTCATTACCTTTTCCAATAATCCGTCCAATGGCGTCTAGTATCTGTTAGGCTCATCCGATTGTTCTTCTGATGTGTACGCTCCATGAAAGGCTTGATGTAAGTTTAACACCAAGTGTATATTTCTCTAATCTTTCCTTCAGTAGCCGCCTGACGTTTGTGTAACCCCTAGGGTCGACACCTCTCACACTCAGTACTTGTCTTCCGAATTGCCAGTGTTCCCCCATGGGGGAGTTATTTACGTGCGATTTCACGGTTCGTTTCGCACGGATCGCTTTTTTTCGTGTGCCTTCTAATATTTCACAGTTGACTCACACAACGATGTTATTTTTTTATGTATGCCTCCTCGATTTCGATGCTTCATATTCTTTAGAAGAATAATCGTTTCGCTGGCATGCCTTCGTTGACAGAAGGCATCTCATAGATGTATACGTTCCTTCTTAGAAAATTTATCAGGCACTCTAGCATGTCACTTTATATTATGGTGGATTTAAAATGTGACAAAAAATGAGTGAAACCAATTTATAAGATTCCGGTCCATAAGGATTATATTATGCACTGGCTAAATGGTAATATGAGTAAACGGTGCTTGTGAATGCTCATTTACACCAGGTTTCAGTGATTTATGCATTGCAATCATATTTGTGTATACCATTAACAACTCTAACTTGGTAAGTAGAAAAACTTTTAACTTTGTGTTTTACGTTGACAAGTTGCCGTAAAGAGAAATATATAAATTTACTGAGTATGTCTATTAAGGTTAGCAACTCTTCACCCTCTAACATTTTTCCATCGGGAATCGGTATATATCAAGTTGTAATGGTATCGATATTTAACCATTTTGGATAAGTTCCTTATGTGTTTCATATCCCTTAAAATATATCCATTTTGTAATTGTGAATACTTTAAAATTTAGCCATAGTCATATATAATTTTCCACAAGAGTGGATGAGGAAAACTTGATTAAAATTTCTGAGAACCGATCCATACACGGATAAAAACGACTAACGATCCTCTTAGCCAAACTGCATTTTGTTTCAATGGAATTCCGCAATACTATATTCAATGGCATATGCAAGTTGGGTGTGTGGACAAATTTATGTGTTAATGTGTATATATATATATATATATATATATATATAACACAAACACGCATATATACATAGATGCATGCATACATGGACCTTTCATGATGGACTATGCGTGCACATATAGGTGGAGGAAATGGTAAAGGAGAACCCGAGGTAGGAATGAAAATTGCTGGGGGACTTCATAAAATCAGATTTGCGAATGACCAAGCTTTGATTTCTAAATAAGTCAAGGGGTTGAAAATTCCGCAGAATTTTTTGGAATGTCAGTGCGACAGGTATGGGATGAGTAAATATACATGAATGGAATAACTATAAATAAAAGAAAGGTTATGCGGTTTTTCAGAAAGAGAAAGGGTAATTTGAAAATTAGAGAGCAAAAACACTAGAGCAGGTTGGGCAGTAAACCTAACTCGGAAGTGTTTTGGACCAAACTGTTCTACGTGAGTAGTGGGACCTAAGCAGAAGAATTACATTATGAAATTAGCTGTCACAAACAGAGAGAAATAGATGCGAGGGACGTTGAGTTAGGATGTTTAGAAAAGGCTCTTCAAAACTTTGAAATAGATCGGAGTTTTCTACGGCGCCGAAACATGGTCAATGAAGCAAGATGCTAGGAATAGATTGGTGGATTTTGAAACGCGGATGTGGAGATGGATGGTATACGTAAAGTGGAATGAAAGGAAAACAAACGTGGAAATCCTAGGCATGGCGGGGGAGGAGAGATGAGTTTTGAGATCAATCAAAAGGAGGCAGGAAAGATGATTTCAGAGCGTTTTGATTGGCCATGGAATATAGAAGGCAATGGTATAAGGGAGAATGTTAAGCACTTGACGAAGTGGTAGGAATATGCATGTTTGTTGGAGTGAAGGGAGGAAATAAATATGCGGAATTGAAGATGGACTTACTGTATTGTCCGATTTCAGGTTCATCTTTTTTGTTAGAGGAGTCAATGTATTTCGTACAATTGTTTTTAGGCTGTGTCTATCCGAAATCTAACCTAACCGGAAAATAACATTGATTAAAAATATACGTAATTCAGTGGTTCTACGTATGAAAAAAATCTTTAACATTCTTCAACATGAAATCCAGAGACAATTCTTCAAAAGTTAATATTAAAATAACGGACTCCGTTTGTGTACCTAATATTTGGTAGTGCAGGAGGATAATAAGGATTTTCAATATACAGGAGGGATATAATAAAAGGATATACGGTAATATACGTGTACACACGCCCAATCGCAACAATGAGTTATAAGGAGAAAACTTAGTGTCCATCTTGATCGCGAACGAAAAAGGAAAAAATCTCTTTGGCCCTCTTTAGCAAAGTACCCAACATGACAATAAGATCAAAAACCAGTTTCAACTAAAGTAACTAAGTACTAAAATAAAAATCGCGTATTTCCACAAAATACAACAACTATTGACATCGAAACCTATCGCGTAAAAACTTTGGGAAATTTCTAAATAAGTATACTTATGACATTGCCATGAGGTAACAAGAAAAACGCATAATGAAGTATACTTATAAGAAGAGTTACTTGCATTTTAAATCTTAAATCTCGTAAAAATAACATTGTACGCAAAAATGGAGTGAAAAAATACTTTTTCTATGTTTATTATAAGGTAATCTACCGGTTAAGGTAGGTTTATGGATGGACACAACTACCAAATAAATATTTTGTGACTCCTAACAAAACACAATCCAGCAAACCACTCTACACCAGGCCCCTCTTCATCTCTATGTACTTCGTTCCGCCCTTCAACCCGTCCAAAATCCCTATCCTGTTCCTGCCCTTTCCTCGCTTGCCCAACATTCTCCCCTCTATTACCCTCTTCCACAACCCACTGCCGCTCAATACACCTTTCATCCATTTTTCCTGCCTCCATATTTTTTTCTATAAGTGTAGTTAAAAATAAAACGCCTGCTCCGAAATTTATATTCATACTTTCCGTGTAAAAACATTACTTCCGGGTTCCGAGCCAGGTGCTTGTTTGAAATATTTCCCTGAAAGTCACTGAAAAAACAAAAATGTATGCTGAAACTTTCCAAATTGCTTTCAACAATAAAAGTACGAATGTATTGGCGCGTGGTATCGGCATACGAAAGGGCATGTGATTGAATGATGTGCATTTTATTTTCCGGAATTCAGATAAAAAAATCTTCTAATCTCACAGTCGAAGTGATTTCATTCATTAACCTCTTTTACGGTGAAAAGTCCAATTTTGAAAGTCTTCTAATAATGAACCAAGAAAGATTTTACGCCAATTGATGGAAATAGTTTTTTTTAATAATTTGGTCAATATTTTCATTGCAATTATTTGAATAATTTTGTGCGCATATTGAACTCATTAAATGATGCTAAATTTAATATCACATAAAATTGTTCATTACTCACGCTCCTACGACTTTCAAAATGGTAGTTTCGGGTTCTGAAATTTGCAAACGCCTTTAATTCATTAGTGAACTGTTATTTTGATTAAATACTTAGTTATCTATTGTTTAAGGTAGATTTTTAAGGGATACGGGTTGAGTGAATTCCCATTTCCTAGCCTCTTCCAACGAAGCACAACCTTACACTCGACACTACGACAAACCCTGCTTTAATTCCGCAATCTTACTCCCTTCATTTATTCCGTGCTGCATGGCTATCCTTTTACTGCGCCTACCTTGCCTACCTAACGTTCTCCCGTCTATCACAGTCTCCAGCATCCCATCTCCAAAGAAAATACTCTGCATCCACCATTCGTATCTCCTTTGGATCTTCGCCAACAATCCTCTCTCTTCCCTCACCATTTCCTTATTTAATCTTCCCTCTGTCCATTTTATATGTTCCTTTATTTCATCTTTTTCATGCCTCCCCATATAAATTATATTTGGCAGTAATTAGTGAATTTGATATCCCTAAGTCTATATTTTGCTATCTAGTTATGTTAATTACTAGGTGGTAAATTATTTCGTTTTTCATTAACTAACTGAGATTTTTGTTTTGTAAGAGCGGTTTACATTTAATTTTAAATTTAATTGCATGATGTCGATTTATTCCACCATGACTTAATCGGTAGATTCATAGAAAACTCGGAATTCAGAAATGTAAAAAAATATTTATCGATGATATTGAATGATGTATGAAATTTTTCCATCAGTTAATACTTCTACGTACTAGTTCAATGATATGCGTATAAATTGGAGCGGGTAGCCTTAGAATATGACCAGGGATATGTGTCATACAAAAAAGGGATTCGGCGCTTGAAGTTTATGGGGTGTATTTATGCGTCTTAAGGAGGAAACAATGGGTTGCACGGGCGATGGTGAAGTAATGGGCTAAATCATCGATTTGTAGATGCATATGCGCAAAGAAAAGAAAGCAGGTCAAAGGGAAGATCGTTTTCAGAGCCTTCTCGCGGGCGGAGAAAAAGAAAAAAAGTAACGGAGAACGTTTAATGACGATTGTCTGTTATTAATCACAGTGTAGTGTGCTCCCCTTACTTTTATGCGAGCCAAGTCTATTAGTCTCTCTAGAATGTCTTCTCTCTCCTTTTTCATTCATTCTTGCCGCTCTTTTCGTAATCCCCCCCGTAGGAATCCAGCGGGAGGAGTGGTGCGCCGGCGAAAAATATAAAGAAGTTTAGGGAAGAGAAGAAGTAGTGGAGAAGAGAGAGGGGGATAAGAGAAAACAAAAGACTATCGAGGAGAGCCTGATGACTGCGACGGAGACACACGGCCGCCCTTGCAATACATCAAGCCGACCTCTTGACCCCGCCTCTTGCAGCATAAGGGCAAGTGGGGGTGTGAGGCCCGGAGGTGGGGTTTAGCAGTTCCACCCCTCCAAACTCTCTCTCTCCTATCCCATTCTCTCCTCCGTCTGCATCTACGACCCTCCCCAGCCCTCCCTCCCCTAAGTCGCTCTAAGTGCATCCATTGTGCGTTTGTTTTCCTTCCAATCCACCGACTGGAACGCCCTCTAATCCCTCTTCAAGTCCCCATCTCTCCAGAACGAATCTATTTCCTTGGTTTCTACAGAAAAGGACAAATTTGTTGTATTTGCGTCGGCGTCTACGCGAACGGAGGGAAATAAGAGAATTATGCGGACCGTTATGTGGCAATTCAGCCAACCGCACAGTGTCTTCATGTTATGAGGGAATAAGGACGTATGGCAGGGGAGTTTGAAGGAACAAACTGGTTGGAATCCGTATAATGCAAAAGGGGCGAAAAAGAGATTATATTATATATATATATATATTTTACGCGGTGGTCTAGCGGGTAGAGCGTTGGACTGCTGACCGGAGGGACCCGGGTTCGATTCCCGGGCAATATATATGTTGTATAATCACTTTGGGCACCTGCAGCTCCACCCAAGCTTGTTGATTTTTCGGTTACTAGATCTTCCTGGGAAACCATAACCGGCACAGGGAAAGGAACTGGCCCCCCTACCCTGATGTGTGAATATTCACACGCCGTCGGGCTTGGTACATGGGTGAGCTCTACCATCACCTACTAAACCGACCTTCGGGTTGATTACTGTGTTTATGGTTTATATATATATATATATATATATATATATATATATATATATATGATTTTTATTAGGTAATCTACCGGTTAAGGTAGGTTTTTGGATGGACACAACTATCAAGTAAACATTTTGTGACTCCCCACCTAGCAAACTAATCTATATCAGGTCCCTCTTCATCTCGGTGTACTTCTTTCCTCCCTTCATCCCGTCCAACATCCCTATCCTGTTCCTACCCTTACCTCGCTTGCCCAACATTCTCCCCTGTATTACCCTCTTCAACATTCCACTACCGCTCAACACGCCTTTCATCCATTTTTCCTGCCTCCATAGGATTTCTCTCAACAAACCCCTCTCCTCACCCACCATTTCTAGTACTTCCTCATTTGTTTTCCTTTCGGTCCATTTCACTTTCTCCATTCTTCTCCACACCCACATTTCAAAAGCCTCTAATCTACGTCTATCCTCCTGCTTCAGCGACCACGTTTCCGCGCCGTACATAGCTACGCTCCATATCAGAGTTTTTACGAGTCTGGTTCAACTATTATCTTACCCCATTTATCTTTAACTGTTAGCACAGATCTTGCCTTCTTACTTCCCGATAATAACTTAACCTTGCTGTATAGAGCACCAATTTCACCCTTCTTCTGTAAACTTTCCATATCCTCGCATTGCGTTTTCCACCATTCTTCTTTTGCTCATATATATATATATATATATATACATATATATATATATATAGTAAGAAGGCAAGATCTGTGCTAACAGTTAAAGATAAATGGGGTAAGATAATAGTTGAACCAGGAAAAATCCAAGAGAGATGGAAGGAATATATAGAAACACTGTATGGTAAAGAACTTAGGCCGACAAGGTTAGACATAGAAAAGGAACATGACGTAGAAGAAGATAGCTTAAGTCCAGGCATACTCGACGATGAAATAGAAAGGGCATTAAAGGAGATGAAAGCAAATAAGGCTGTGGGGGTGGACAATATTCCTGTAGAAATGTTGAAATGGTTAGGGAAAGGTGTGAAGAAGGCCATATATGGACTGATTCGTAGTATCTATGAGGAAGGAATCTGGCCGGAAGATTTTGTGAGATCGGTGTTAATTCCTATTCCAAAAAAGGCAAAGGCTTCGTCATGTGAGGATTACAGAACAATAAGTTTGATATCCCACGCAGCTAAAGTTTTTCTCAGGATCATCAACAAAATGATAGAGAGTAAGGCAAATGATTACTTAGGGGATGATCAGTTTGGGTTCAGGAAAGGTAGATGTACGCGTGATGCCATTGCAGTAATGAGATCACTAGTAGAGAGGAATATAGAATACAATCAGGACGTTTTTGCCTGTTTTGTAGATTTCGAAAAAGCATTTGATAGAGTGAATTGGGAAAAATTAATGCGTGTATTGCAGAAAATAGGAATGGATTGGAGGGACAGGAGACTGATCCGCAACCTGTACATGTCTCAGACTGCTCAGGTGCGAGTGGGGAACGGAGAGTCCGGATGGGCAGTGTTAGGAAGAGGTGTAAGGCAGGGTTGCCCATTGTCACCGGTGCTGTTGAACGTATATGTGGAGGAAATGATTAAAGAGGCATGGGAAGAACTGGAGGTAGGAATGAAAGTCGGAGGGGAATTCGTAAAATCGGTTAGGTTTGCTGATGACCAAGCATTAGTTGCTCAGTCAGCCAAGGAGTTGCAAGCTTTGTTGAGTGAATTGGAGGTTCAGTGCGATAAATATGGGATGAGAATCAATATTAATAAAACAAAGGTTATGCGATTTTCCAGAAAGAAAAAGGCTAAGCTAAATATTAAAATAGGCGGGGAAAAAATAGAGCAGGTGGAACAGTTTACATATCTTGGAAGTGTTTTGGACCAATACGGTCAAAGTGGTAGGGACGTAAGGAGAAGAATTGCGCTAGGCAAGGAGGCTTTCTCAAGGAGGAGGGAGTAGATGACGGGGACGTTGAGTAGGGATGTTAAGACAAGACTCGTAAAAACTCTGATATGGATCGTAGCTATGTACGGCGCGGAAACGTGGTCGCTGAAGCAGGAGGATAGACGTAGATTGGAGGCTTTTGAAATCTGGGTGTGTAGAAGAATGGAGAAGGTGAAATGGACCGAAAGGAAAACAAATGAGGAAGTACTAGAAATGGTGGGGGAGGAGAGGGGTTTGTTGAGAGAAATCCTATGGAGGCAGGAAAAATGGATGAAAGGCGTATTGAGCGTTAGTGGAATGTTGAAGAGGGTAATAGAGGGGAGAATGTTGGGCAAGCGAAGTAAGGGTAGGAACAGGATAGGGATGTTGGACGGGATGAAGGGAGAAAGGAAGTACACCGAGATGAAGAGGGACCTGATATAGATTAGTTTGCAAGGTGGGGAGTCACAAAATGTTTATTTGATAGTTGTTTCCATCCAAAAACCTACC
The DNA here is from genome assembly GCA_037158775.1 of Hetaerina titia. Lineage (NCBI taxonomy): Eukaryota > Metazoa > Arthropoda > Insecta > Odonata > Calopterygidae > Hetaerina > Hetaerina titia. Next base: position 50,404,835 of record CM073778.1, read on the forward strand.
TTAACCGGTAGATTACCTAATAATATATATATATATATATATATATATATATATATATATACACACATATATATATACACTTGGAAAAGACGCTCTCCGGCGACGCACAAACACACAAACACTAACACAAAAAACACCACACACATAGAAACATAAAAGAAGGACACTTACATTGGATATTTACGTTTCGACGGCACGGCCGTCGTCATCAGATTCTGATGACGACGGCCGTGCCGTCGAAACGTAAATATCCAATGTAAGTGTCCTTCTTTTATGTTTCTATGTGTGTGGTGTTTTTTGTGTTAGTGTTTGTGTGTTTGTACATATATATATATATATATATATCCTCGTCGTAAGGTTAATTCTGTTTATGAATTGAGCTAGTATGCAGTGCATGAAAAAACGAGTGTAAGGTCGGATTAAAAATGAATGAGGGTCGTCTGAAAGGCATCCGACCTCAACATGAATATGACAGCAATTTTCAACCAAAGTTGGGGAATACTATATGTTTGCGCATGCGTTGAAAAGTACTCGCTAAACTTTCAGCCAATTTGGATCCACACTTGTTCTTTGACAATCGTTTGATTTAACCGTTGTGAGCTTTTTTGTAAAAATGGAAGAATTGAGTATCACTCTTGTCATTAAATATTTGTTTATGAAAGGCAATACGCCAAAGCAAACCAAAGATGAGTTGGACGCTATGCGGGACATCTGCAGCATCATGTACGACCGTGACATTTTAGGCAGCTGAATTTAAACGTGGCCGTACCAACTTGGCTGATGATGATCGTTCGGGAGTGGCAAAAACTGCGACAATCGCCGGTAACATCGAAAAAGTTCACCAAATGTCACTGGACTACCGTCGAAATAATGAAAGAGAGAAAGGCTATGGGCATATCGATAGAACACCCTTGTCACATATTGACTGAAGATATGGATGTGAATAAACTACCACTGGTAAGCGTTTTGGGTACCGCGTTTGCTCACTTTGGACCAAAAACCCATTTGTATGAACATTTTAAAGACCCTTTTGGAGCAGTTTAAGAGATTCGAGTCATTATTTGCGTCGATTCATAACTGTAGATGAAACTTGAATCCACCACTACACTATTGGGACGAATGAACTGTCTAAACGGTGGACTGGAAAGGGTGAACTTGCTCTGGATAAGGTGGTTCTATCGGCCGGGAAGGTGATGGCTACTATTTTTTGGGATAATCACGGATTGTGTTCATCAGTTATCTTCTAAAGGGTAAAACAATAATGAGAGAATATTACGCATCATTACTTGACAAAATGAAAGGCGAAATTTGACAACAACAACCGAATTTTGAGGAAAAGTTAGTGCTTTTCCACTAGGGCAACGCACTTGCTCAAACTTAAGCGGTTACCATGTCTTAAGTTCACGAATTACTCTTTAAATTGGTTGACCACTCATCCTATTCACCATTTCAGGCCCTGCGACATTTTCCTACCTTAAAGCTTTGCTTGGAGAACGTAGATTTTCATCAGAGGAGGAGGTTATTGCATTTGTAAACGCCGGTTTTACGGAGAAAGACGTCAACTACTCTATGGAAGGGTTAAAAAGTTAAAGAGTATCGCTGTTGAGAAATAAAAATAAGTTTGAAAAAAATGTATCGTTTTTTCATTAGGCCTGAAACATTTGAGACTACTCTCGTGTTTGGAAGGAAAACTTAAGAGCAAGAGAAGTGGGATACATTTTAGAGCGTTTCTTAGGAAGAATATTCGTTTGAAGATTTATAAATTATTTAGGCCCTTAAACTAACATGTTTAAGGTAAAATTAATCGTTTTACATTCCGTTGAAACGATTTGCATTGAATTTAAAATAAGCCAATATTATAAACTTATTTATGCAGTCAATTTTTACGCTAATATCATGGGAATAAATTTTTTTTAATGTTTCTTTCTGTAAGAAAACTTCCAAATAGTTTTCATGGTTTTTATAATTTACGGGTATTGCCTACAATACGATTATAGGTATTACTACTTTGTGTCAAAAATATAAAATTTGAGGTTTGTTAAATTATTTGTATTTTATTGTGGTATGTTAAATGAAGTGCGCAAATTGTCCTCCCAGGTAATTTTGAAGTATAGCACTCGTATTCCAATCACTCTCTCAGGCCAAATTTTAAGAACCTGAATAAGGTTTTCCATTACCACTGGTTTGCTGTCTTGATACAAGAGACATGAAACCTACAGCAATGTTGAAGCATAATCGTCGACCTCGTACGAGGTTTAAATAATTGTTTCAACTTACAATGCTATGGATATTTTTAATTAGAGTATTGGAATAATCAATGAACTCCCGTACTATTGGAGATTAGAGTAATGGCATTAGCCTGAGGTTTTTCCATTTGTTCAAACGGCACCTGGAAAACACTAGCTCATAGATAATTACAGCTAATTTATGCACGTGTTATTAAAACAGTACCGTTGAACATAATCATATCTAGCTGATGATGTAGTTTCTTTATGATGTAATAGAATTTTATGCAATTGATTCATAAAACTTCCCATCCTCCATTGCCTGGTATGTTCTTCAATGTCTTATGGAAAATGTTTCTTTTTAAGAAAAATATTAAGAGGAACGGTCATGCTATTGATATAATTATGTAATAATAAATAGTTGATGGATGTGGTGGCTGCAATGATTACAATAGCCCTTAGGCTATTTTTCATCTTTTATATGTGGTTATTGCATATATATTAGTTTTGGACAGGTTCATAAAAGCACGTTTTGTATAGATATTTCAACATAAACGTTTAAGTACATAAAGTGAAATGTAACGATAATTGAAAAATGCGATTCTCGCTCAGTGTAAATAGAATAATTTTCTCATTTTGTCTAATAGGATGATGACTGATCTAGTTTTCAGTAACCTCGCCGAGGAATGCCATATAACGCCCACAGAACCCTGCTAATTAATTGTCTTGACTCTTCATTGAATTCCTGGTATGCTGATTGGGTAATGAGCTCCGTTCTTGGTCTTCAATGGCCGATCAGAACTCTCGCACCAGCGGCATTCCAGTATAAATGACGGAGAAGTTAAGGCAGTGAAAAATGTCGGAAAATTTATAGCGGGGGCGGGATATCGGAGAAATGATTCCGGGAAAGGAAAAGGAATGGAGAGGCGGTGGGATGAGGTGCGATCGATGAGCGTGGAGGATGGAGCTGTGACAAATCTCTCGCCCATATCTTCTCTTCTTTTGTGTGCGCTGGTCTCTGGGCCAGGGGTAGGATGATCGGGGGAAGGCACACCTCGGAAGCTCAAGTCGCCCACCGCTTCGCCCTCCTCCCGTCACTTGTTATTTATGCAACCCTAAAGGCTCCTTCGTCCTCACCCGTTGCCGTGACAACCTTGGTGCACATCTGCGTGTGTGTGAATGTGTGTTTGACGTGACTTACGGCATTCCCCAGGCGGTAAATGAAGTGTTCTTTAATTCGAGGTCGTTACACGGTTGGACGTTTCGAGTGCGCCACCGGGAACTCGGATCCGTGCTCGTTCTATCGCGGTCGGTCGGCACCGTTCGAGCGATGACTCAAGAAGTTGACATTGCTCATCATCTTCTCGTCCACGGAGAGGGTTCCAATCTACGGGAGGAAGAGGATGCTCGTGTGCTGTTATGAACCCTTTACGGAGGTCCTGCTCTTCCTCTTGTTAGCTTAGAGATAATGGTAAATGTCTTCAGAAATTGGGCATAGACACACGTCCCATATTATCTACCTTCCTCTATCTAAGTTATTTATTCCTTCTCTTAGTATCGACATTATCGTGCACAATTCTTCACTTTAACGCTCTTAGGAGTGTTCAAAACACTACCCGCAAATCACAAGTAGTAAGGAAAATTCTTAAGTTCTAACTCATAGATTGACGAATATATCGGAAAGTTAATACTCCTTAGATCCTCACCGACTGTTAAAAATATTAGCCCTGGTGAGTTTTAAGTTTGAGTTGGAAATGGAAATTTTGTACAATATCTCTCACGGATGTATCCTGAGTCTGAAATATCAATTCAGTATCTCACTAAAATAATGATATCTGTTAATTACCAAAAGCGGACATTGATCATTTATGTCACTGTATTGTATCAGTTTTACTTGAGCAAGTGTTAGCTATGTGAAGACAGAAAAACAAAAAATGTTTATTTAAAAACCATGCTGCTACGTATCTTTCTTAGAATGGCAACACTTATTTCATATAACCGATGGCGCTTTTAGTACGTCTAATTGTGATATAATATTTGAAACGGTTATATTTAACCAATTCGATTTCAGTCTCGCAAAAATGCAATGCTTGAATCTCACTTATCATAATCATAACGCATGAATTTTACGTAGTCTCTCTATTATCTGATGCACTGGTATAAACGAAACTGTTTAGACCGAACACATTGGGACTCCCCGTTATAGACAGTTTTTTTCCGTTTGTTCTTCACTAATTGTACAATAACATTGTGCATACATCTTGAACGTTTTCCCTTTGCTATAAATAATTTAATATTATTACATAAGCGAAATAATTTGATCAATTAATATTAATGAGTAACGAGTACCATATCCATTTTATAGGCCCTATATAATGGGTACCTTACCTATAGCCAGCCCTCTCTGGCAACAGGATCAAAGCTAGTAGTTTTCCTAGATGAATTGAATCAAAATTATATGAGAATGGGATTGTAAAATTACGATTGCTTAAGTTTATGGCCAATGGTCTATAGGTATAAAATTTGCAGGTCTAAAAATCTCTTGGGCATTACCGTGCGTATATTATTGAAAACGTTCACATATTTTAAATTATGGATTATATAGTTAAAGTTTTTACGTGATAGCATTTATATGAACTGCATTAAATATCATTCCTTCCAATCACTCGTTGTTAGTAAGCTATTGCTTTGATAATCATTCTCCTGTTGAAATACTCTTAAAACATTCCGGTTACGCACAACCGATGAACTTTTCTCATACAAATGTTATTGAAGGCGCACACAGATTTTCACTCTCATTTTTTTGCGAACGAAGTGTTGTAAGTGTAGAAGTGTTGTTAGAAACTCTGAATTTCCCTTTGAAGCGGAGTCACTTGTTCCGAAGGGACGCATTTTTTTCGAGGCAATCAAGGGATGAAAAAAACTTAAAAAGTGTTGCGCACAGGAACTCTTTTTATCCTTTTCAAAAACACTTGGCGCCCCGAAGAAGTGGATCTGTCATCTACTTCTCCCTCGCTGGGTAAATGAAAAGCTTCCAGGTTGCGTATTTTATTTTTATCCCGGGAAGAAGAAACAATTGCAAATAATCTCCTCCGTACTTGCAAGGCGCCGCTGAGACTTTGGGAAATGCTCCATTTGGCCCTTTTATCTTTCTCTCGAACGATGAGAGGGCGAGGAGAGCGCAGGTGGTTGCTGCGCGGAGAACTGGAAAAAAGAACGCAACCGACAGCTCTCCGCGGGCAGAATGAGTGTGAACTCCGTGCCGCTGCAAAAGGGGGGGGGTACTTTGAAGGATATACGAGGGGAAATGGGGGGAGGGGGAGAGCGGTGGAGGAGGGACCCAGGGGAGGGAGATAATAAGTCGGGTAGTTTGAAAGAAGCGACGAAGCGAAATAAATTTGATTTCCAGTGGGGCAGACCGCTTCTGTTTGCCTTCGAAAGGAGGACCAAAACTTTTCCAGCTTGAAAAAAAACTTTGAAAAGAAAGACTAAGCAGAATGAATTACTATGATCTTGGCTAAGAGTAAATAAAGTCGCAGTATTCTGACGCAGCATATTTTATGCGTACCCCACAACTACAATTATAACGCCGGAATTAAATACCAGACGGTAAAAGTTATTGTTGTAGCTTGATTCGAATGTAATCGCCAAGGGGATATAAAAATGTTATTTTTGTACGAATCTCAATGCAGATGCTCTAGGATTCCAACTAGATGAAGTTTTCATCATTTTGTCTTAAACATACCCTCAGTTTCTTTGCTAAACAAGGTGGAGTTTCCTGCGTAATTTGGAAAAAAGTCAGTTGTTTGTGTTTAAGTGGTAGATTTTTTCGAAGTTTTGTGAAAAACGCATTTTCTATTCTGCTAAGAAGGCAGAGTTTAGATTATTTTAGCCTTTTTACGGAAAGAAAGAAAATTACGGAGTAAAAGATCACAAGTTACTACGTCATTTTTGTCAGCATAGAGAAAGAATTTCTTTACATAAAGATTTTATGGTCAATTTTACTCTTACAACCATTTGAAATGTTAAAAATGTTTATAATTAATAAGGAAACATCGAGTAGCATATGACGAAATACTTGAATGATTGGGTGAAGAGGAAAACAGATATACCGAGAAGCAGAAAACTCTTTTAAGTATGATAGTTTGCGAACGTAATTGAGGGAACAATGAGGGATAAGATTTATGTCAGAAGGCGACAGATGAGCTGCGAGGAATAGATGATTAGAGGCACCGCCTTGAGGAAACTATGGAGGAAAGAAGGCATAGAAGGAACTGGAGTAGTTTCAAGAGTTGCTTCAAGCCAATTCTCGGATTGGTAAACTTAAATATGACGATGATGTGGCGTGGGTTTAGTGTGAGTCCTGGAGCACTGTTCGGAACTTTTTCTAGTAATTTCACCACCAGATCATCTTATATGTGATCAGATCAATTAATGAAGTCATAAGGTTATGTCTATATTCTTTTATTTCTGTTTTGAAAAGATAATTCCTTTGTCAGAACGTATGGTTGCCAAATTGTCTGATGTTGGAATTCATATCTGTGATCATAATTTTCCTGGGACCAACGAAGTTTTTAATGGAGAAAATTAAATAAAAAAGTCATAGAGTAATTAAATTCTATGGCATTATATTGAGTAGAATTTTTGTCAATTTTTTATACATCCTTACATGTCGCCGGGTTATAATTACAGAATATGCACGGCATGCTTAAAAAGTGATAGGAACCCTTTATGAAAAAATAGCCCAATGTATTGTTAATATGTGCCGGATTATACCGAATAATTTCAATTGAAACTGGTGTTAGTTACCGCTGTTACTAAAACAATAATTTGTAAATCTGTGATTTTGGTGAATAGAATGTGGATCCTCTTATGCCACTGTGTGATACAATGAACCCCTATGATTTGGGCGTTCATCTTTATAGGCAGGGCTATTAATTTGTCAGAGCTCGGAATAGAATTTGTGGCGTGTTGCATGTTTTGAAACATTCGCTGAATTCGTTCTTTTTATAACATAAAATGATTTATGTTTTGTGAATTAATTTATTAAGTATTTTTTTAAATACGTCACAAGTGCATACAACCCTATTTCTGAATTCAATTATTTATTTCGATTTCAGAGTAAGGGAGGATGCACGTCCTAGAAATTCTCCTCGCCACAGACCAAATCGGAGTCCCAGACTAATACCTAGGTAAGTGGAATTAATTTATTTATGAAAATATAGAACTAGACGTACAAAACTTAATTGATCTCCATCATACGTGCATTCCCTTAGTAGGGAACCTCTTTGCACACTTTTTGGTGAAAGTGATTCATTACTCGATAAAGGCATAAACTGGACTACACAAAACATTCCTTCCCTTAATTGCAATTCTCAAGAGATGGTTAAGTGTATCTTGTTGGCCCGGTTATCTGGCGCGATTATGTGGTCCTTTTCTATGGGGTTTTTTCTTAAGGCCGTGTTCGCTTGCCAGATGCATTTGATTCAGTCCAATGCGTATAAATGTCTCGTTTAATAAACCTCTTTTTGGCGTTCTCATGAGGTGAAATCTTGGGCTGACTGCCCTAATTAAGAACGGGAAAATTGGCATTCAGTTATGTGTGTCAAGTGATTTTTCAACTTGTCTGGGCTCTTTATCGTAAATTCCTAAAACGAGGAGAAGAAAGGATTTTGGCGAAGCCTAATTGCAGGTCAGTGGACTCGGTATTCGATTGAATCGATGTCGTTGGTTGGCAATCTTTTCAGTAATTATTACTCAACCAAAAAATTCAGTATAAATTCGTAAATATTTCTGAATCAGTTATTACATATATATATTAGTGTAAATGCATCCCGGTGTGGTAAAGGAAATAGTAAAAAATAAGTGCGAAGTATATGAATACTTTAAACTGAGTGCAAACTCTTCCATCGTATGTAATGCTACTCTTCATAACTGTTCTTTAACCCATATTGGATGTATTGATACTTTCGTTTTCTTGTAATAATTGCGTGAAAAGCTATTCATGATATAGTATTCACAAGAACTTAACAGTTTCCATCACGTAATAATTTTCCATGAAAAGGATTTGTTTGTATTAGATCAAGCATTAATACTTTTTTTTAATATTTGAAGAAAACATACAATAGATATTTCGAAAACTTTTAAAATTATGATTATGTTTTATTCAATTGTTTCCATAGGTCACTTATACAATTATTGCCGTTGCTGTGGGTATACTGAAAATTTATCCCAGTGGTAAGGTGTGGGAGACCCGATATCGATATGAAAATGACATATTTTGCGAACAACTTAAGGATTTATATGATAATGTTTAAGTTTTGAAAATTTTCGTGAAGTAGACGTAATAATTTTGTGAGAGCTAAAGAAGTTTTTTTTTTCGATTTATGATCTCAGTCCGAATATACCATCAATATTAGAACTCTTACGATACTTCTTCATAATTTTAGTCACCGGCAAAAACATCCGCTTACGTTTCACACGTGTAGAATTTATAAATTGGTGTGACCAACCTTAAGATTAAAAGCGTAATATTTCCAGAGTACGAGCCATCAAAGGTTTAGTCGCGTTTAAGCCAGAAGTTTGATGTGTGTAATATTTACAAAAATTATTTGAAAAAAAATGTGCACATCGATCGGTTTCATGCCGTTAGAAAAACCGAAATGTTGCCATTTTATAAAAATTGACTTGGGGTGGAATTATCCCTTGGGGGATTAAAGGTCGTAGAATGTTTCAAGGGTTTGAATCTACTATTTGGCATCTACTACATCGAATTACTTCGACACGTGTGGTAATTAGGTCTTCTCGGAAATAAGAGATAGTAATCGAAAAAAATCTTCGTTCACCTTTTCCACGGCTGACCTGCAGTACACCAGAGGGATAAGTTTTTTCGGTGACACTAAATAATCTCGCTTCAAGTAATGAAACTGTTCGACGAAAAAAGAAGGACGGATAAAATTGGTAAGATAAAAAGTTCATTTAGAAAGAGAGTAAAGGAAAATGCCTCAACGGCATTTAAATTTAAGTACCTGTTAGGATGTAAAAATGATGAGGAAACGGAAAAAGTCTCGGCACCCAATAAAATTTAGGTACCAAGTACAATAACGATAGCTGGGCTGGACGCCGACGCTGCCCCCTCCCACACTTTAACCCTGAGTGGTCAGCCCAAAGGTGACCGCTGGTCAAATCGTTCACCAAGCTTTAGAAATGTAAACTAGATTTGAAATTATAAACCTCCAATTTGCCTAAGGATAGAAATTTGGACCTAGGGGATATATTCCATGTACGATAACACAATGTTCCTATTACAGTAATTTTTAATAATTATTCTTAGTAATTAGCCATAATATTTGCTTAATATATTTTTATTAAATATCGAAGAGACGAATTTATTAACCAGATAAAAATAAGTTCCTCCGCTGCTGTGTTCAAACCATGAATTTTCATAGTAATTCATGTCTAGGAATTTCCGTATATAAAATTTGAACACGTTCGTGTTAGTAACTGTATAATTTGCTTTACTCAGATGCCTGTGCTCTCGACTGTCGAGGTATTTTAAACAGCTGAATCAATTTACGATTTACCAAGCCTAATTTGTGGTAGTCAGTTAGATGGATTTCATATAGTTCCACGTGAGGTTTTATTAGACTTTTGCTGCTACAGATGGTAGACAATTCTTTTTTATTTTCTTAGTCCAGTCATGATTGGAAGAGAAATTTACATTTTCGGCACGGCTCGGATAACTCATGTTTAGAAAATTCCGCAAATTTGTTTTCGCATGCAACCAACGGTCCATAATTCCCGAGCATGAGCTATCAGGGTGTTAGTATTTTCTATCTTGAATGGGCGCAATTAGATGCAAGATTCGATCGCCATGCAGCTTTGTGAAATCCCGATAAAAAAGAAAGTGCTTTTTCACGAAAGCGCCTCCGACCGATTTGACATGGAAATAAGTTTTTTTTACGTCCACTTGACGTAGAGTGGAACTTGGATGTCGTGCTCCTGGCCAGAGATTCTATGGGGGGGAAAAGGGAGTCAATTGAACATCACACTAACTTTAACGCTATATGCATCGCAGTAAAGCGATGGGATTTTAATCGGATTAAGTCCCATCAATTCTTACTTAATCCACGTCCGGTGGGGATAGCGGCGCTTTCAACCATTTCACCCAGGCCGCCTATCCCGTTTTTGAGCCGTCTTCTGGGGGTTAAAATAAAACATCCCGCGACGACATGCAAGGAACGCCAATTTAATTTCATTGGCCCATGATGGGCGAGTGGCGTCGGCGGAAATTGCCTTCCTCACTTTGTGATTCACGAGTTTTTTCAAGTGGTGAAAGTAGGTAAAAATTGTTAGGGTAAGCTAATGGTTAAGGGGTCAAGAAAGACATGTAGGCTTGGATTTCAACAGTGAGGGAATACAGAGGGAGATAGCTGAAGTAGGTTAGTAAAGGGAGCCGTTGGATAAGGATTAGCGAGCTAATCGAAGCGGAAAAGTTCACGTGAGTACTGGATGAGCCAATGCGATTCCGAACTAAATTCTGCTGGAATCCGACGTTAATCTCTCAATTAAAAATGTCTCGTAGTACGCGTTTTTTCCTGTGCTCAAAATTCCAAATTTTCTCATCCAGCATTTAACTGTAATGGACAAATTGTTACGAAAACTGAGCACTTGGTTATGAAACTGGGACTGTAATCACGTAATGAGCTTGTAATCGCTTTTGAGCTCCAAATCATGTTTACTTTTGAAATCAAAGGACTGATAAGACCCAGGCTTTTTGGAAACACTTAATGCTCTTATGCCCAGAAAATCCTTTATGGTGAAAAACGTTAGAATAATAAAACTAGGATTTATACTCTAAGCTGGAATCAGTCATTGGCAAATTTAACTTTCAACAATTTAAAATTTAATCCGTGGGGAATGAATGTCCAAAGATAAAAATTCAGCGTATTTATCGTTTTTCGCAGCACACACCAACAGTCATAAGTTCTTAAAAACTTGTTGAAGGGAGTATGAACTCGAACGTTATGTAAATCGCTTAGTGTAGAACGCAAGCGAAAAGTGAGCGCATTCTCCCATTTCCAGAGTTCATTGACCGTATTCCGTCTGGCTTTTTACATTATTTGACTCTTATGGTTTCCTGGAGAATTGATCGGTGTGTTTTTTTTATTTTCAACAGGGCCTTACCCTCAGGATTGCTCCAATTCCACCGCCAATTCACTTTTATTACGAACTAATGCTATTTGGCGATCTTGATATTTTTCTCATGGAGAAGGTCTCCAATCTCGCGAAACCGCCTGCTTAACAGGTTTTATCCCGCTCGGCGAGGCTAATAAAAAATTTACGATCGTTGCTGATAGTACATAATATCGCTTGCGGAAAGACGGCTATGTAGAAAGGTTTTGGATGAAAACATGCGACTTCTTGAACCGTGTAGCATACGTTTTTTCTGATATATATTTTCCAAAACAACCTATTATTGCGGTCATAATCCAGAATTGATTCCTCTGTCTTCATAATCCTAAATTCTCATAATATCTCTTCCTGCCTTTTTCCCTCTTTTTAGAATTACGTTTTAAATCTTTCTGTCCTTCGCATCCATGCCCAACAATTCTTCGTTTCCCCTCTTCTCCATGCATTTTATTTTCTTCAATCTTCTCCATCCATGTCCACATCTTAGTGGCCTATCATATTATATGTTTATTTTCTTTCATAAAAAACCAAGTCCTAAACGTGTATCTTTAAGGACCTGTGGTGTTTTATTTCAGACCTAGGCTAACTTTTTCATCGTATGAGACAACATGCTTTCTTCAAGAGCCCCGCGAGCTGCCATTTAAAATGTATGAGCATATTAGTTATTCAGGCGCCGTCAATAAATGATGCGACGCACTTAGGGCCAGAAGGGTTTTTGCCCAACGTGACTCTCACTAAGTAGAGGATTGGCTATTCGTGACTTAACTGTTAGTAAGATTAAACTAAATAAACCACCGAGTCTCTCCGGCCCGATTAACTGACAACTCCCGTAACTTTGTAATGGAAGCAAAACAGTTCGCATTTCGCAGTAAAAGGGCACAATGTGTTATCCCATTTTCTACTCCGAAAATTTGAATTTCCAGGATAATTGGTGAAGTAGAAGTATGAATATGAAATTGGGAACGTCAAATGTGAGATTATGTACGTATAAGAGAACTCGCTTTAGTGAAAATCTTCTTCCGAATGTTTTGGATGCACAGTGAAGCCCACCAGTAGGATAGAGATAATTTCAACTCTGCGAAAATTTCCTGCGAAACTATTTTCAGAAACTCATAACATCGCTGATTGGGGTTTTGCAACTTAGCATGACATTAAGGCATTGAAATTTGACCTTATACGGCGAAGAACTCACGTTGGCGTAGTGTGTTTCAGTGCAACTATTCCGTAAATAATATTTTAAATTGCTCATAAGTGTAGTACTCATTAGTAGTATTCATAAGAGAATGCGATTTAGATGAACGAACTTCGGGATTCAAATGAAAGAAGCGGTACTTGGAAGCAATGGTGGATACAGAAGTCTATGGGGCCACTTTCCAAAAGAAGAAGGAAATTAATCGGACACATCCTAAGGCACGGAGGTATACTGAAGACAATAATTGAAGGAATATAGAGAAGAATTGCTCAGAGGAAGGCCTAGGAGGAACTGTGAGAGGCAGGTGATAGAAATATCGGTGGAAGGAGATTTTAGGGAATGAGGGTTATTTCTTAGTAATAATTATTTAGAAAATATACATCCTGTTAATGAACTGAAACGAATTCAATTAACATCAGTACGTTTTTCTAAAAGTTAACTGTCTCTCGCCCGTAACCAGAGGTGAAATCAAATCGTGTAATTATCAAAAGTTGTTCCATGAATTTTTAGAAGAAGTACATGCGGGTTTGTATTATTACTGAGATACTTTCTCCATGTAATTTGAATAATTCCTTCTTAAATGCTCCAGCAAAATTTTTAATGCCTCAAAAAAATTTTAAGAGCAAAATCTTCACCATCTCTTTGCTCTCTGCCTACTTGAGTTTTACTTCAAAACTTTCCTGTGTCCCTTACGTCATATCATTGTATAACATAAATAGCTTTAAAACGTTTTAATTTCAACCTGTCTATTACCGTTGGTCAAATTATATGAACATCGTCTTCTATTAAAGGTTCAGTCCCTAATATAGATGGTACTCTGAAAATTTGCACTACATTTCAATGATGAAGTTAATGTCTTCTTATCCTTCTGAGCATTTTAACCACAATACTGAACAAAAAATACCAATGCCCTGAGCAGGACTCGAATCAGTGAAATTTATTTGAAAGCGGTGCCCGCTATACTAACTCATGCCGTTAACTAAGGGGTGAACAAACCTTTTTCTGCTCGTGACCCAAAAATTCAGCTATCAGCCACGCGCGAATGCCCTTCGGGTTTTTACGGAACCCATGGCGCTGCACATCTCTACTGTAGATGGCGTTCATTTAATTAGGTAATTAAAATTTTTTCTACCGCTAAATGAAGATAAAAGTTGTAGATTGAAAGGAGTTCTACGTATTTAAACTTTATTTCCCTTCCAGCTCTTTTCTTAATTACCAGTGATTACGAGTCCCACTTCAATTTTTTGTCCAAATATATGCTTACGCATCATTGCTCTATTAAAAATATTATTTCTAGACTACTTCTTCTCATTCTCTCGTGGAAATTCTAGACAAACTCTCGGAAATTATATTCGTATAATAATTGTCCATCTTTTGGATAACGATTGAAATGAGCTGTTTTGCCTCGCTCCTCATCATCTTCTAAGATGTAGACATTTTCGAAAGAAAAGAGCCGAAGTGATGCTCACTGTTGAAAATGATTTCAATAACTGCTCCTTGATATGAAAGTGATTGAAGATTTCCATCTCCTTCTTATTACCTAAATTTAGTGCATATCCATTTTGCTATGGGGAGGAAATAAAATATATAAATTTCACTTTGCCTGTGTATCGTAAAATATTCAAGTGCTTCAGCTACCAGTGTGGGAGAGTCTCTCAGCTAATCGGTATGGGGATTTCGGTTGAAACAATAAAATACTCGCATCGCATCGCCTCATTCTTGTTCGGTGGTGGGTTTCGTCAGGCTTATAATTTGGATCCTCCGAATTTAAGGGGATGTCTCGAAAGAGTCCAGAATACGTTCTTTGCGGTGAATTAGCGGGAGGCTCGTGGGTGCACTCGTTCCATTCGTTCCTTTAAAACGTTTCTGCTCCCGGGGGGATGGGTTGAGGGGGACCGATGACGCCTTCTTCAGTCCTTCGTCGCCGCACCTCCTCCCCCTTTTGTTCAATGCTTCTCTCTCGGACTCCCTCTCTCATCCAATTCCTTTCTGCCTTACAGGGAGGAGGAAGGGGAGAAAGAAGGTGAAGGGATGGTGTGGGGTGGGAAATGAGGTGTCGGAAAAGGTCTTGTGCATGTGTGTGTGTGTGTTAGAGTGGGAGGTGGCGCTGGCGCGGGCTAAATCCCTCGAAGCGTAATCCTTTTTCGGTGTTGTAAGGTATCATTCCTCAGTGGGGGGAGGATGGGGGAGAGAGAGAGGGATAGGGTTGCGTGTTGTGGGAGGTGAGACCGATGCAGAGGCGGAAGGAAAGAAGGAAACGGGAAGAAGGGGATGGGATATGGATGTTTTAGGTTGGGAGGAGGTTGAAAGAGAGAGAAAAAAATGATGAAAATATCCGAGAAGGGAGTGCAGGGAGGGGAGAAGGTAAAAATTGGATGAATAAGCCATGGAAAGCAGCTAATTTTGGATGGGGAGAAATGGAAGCCACTTCTCTTCCAATTTCCGTTCTTATTCTTCTTCGAGGTTCCGAGATGAAAACTATTACGATCTTTGAGTCGTCCCCTCGCTCTCCAAAATCGGACGCTTGTGGTAAGATTCGCTGAGGGGTCGAGTGTTCCTAATATGAGAGACATGATTTGGGTTTGGGGAAATTTTTTTTGGGCCATAGCAGCTGCGAATCCAACTTTTCACCAATCTCTTCGTTGATGAGATAGGAAGCAAAATGCCCTACGGATGCCCTAATTCATTTTGACAATCAAATAAGTGATTGCGTAAGGTAGCTTTTGCTCGGATCTTGAGTCCGGCGTTGCGACTGTCAACAAATCTATCTTTGGAAGAATATATTGCCTTGAATATAATTTTTTGCCTATGCTATCTCAAATTGAAACATATCGTTACATTATTCGCTTTCCACTATTGCTTAAATGCTTTCTGAATCGCAGGGATCTGCCAAATTTTAAACTTTGTGAATCCTGTGATCTTTTGTGATTATTATTAATGCTCAATAGAAGTATTTTTCGATATCCATGTATTGATTCTTCCAAGGTATTTAGAGCAAAGTCATTACGTACGAGAATCAACATAACTGTGGTCTTCCGCTGAAATTAACCCCCATCATGATAGATGTCTTTTTTCCCACGAACGATAATGGATCAGACTAACGTTGTCCGGCTGCGCGAGGAGGGAAAAATATTTTGGGTCACTATCAGTCAGGTCCATAATCGCCCACTGCTACAATACATAGCGATGGCTTGTAGGGCAATGAATAAATAAATATTATTTTCCAAAAAACATGTACATTATTTAGAAAAACCATCGTCATTCGATGCTGAAAATCGAAGAACATTATCCAGGCACAGGATAAAACCGTTACATCATTATTTACATCGCGCTACTGTTTTTTGCATCCTGATTTTTCATATTAAACCAAGTTATGAGAAGAATCTCTCATATTTTTCCCGAGTGTCCATTTTGTCGAAGGGTGACGAATATCCAGGATCAGCAGTTCTTTTTTCACTACTTTGCAAGTACGACAAGATTTCTGCATCAAGTGGCGTATTTTCCAGAGGGCTGCATTTTTCCATCGTTCATTAGTAACCTCGGTTTCTAACGAGCGAGGGATATCTCTGTAGCGTGCAGTGGTCTTTTAATCTCATTCCAGGTTTTACTGATCTCGCAAGTCGGCTCGAAGTTAAACTTATACTGCGTCTTATACCCTTCATTAAGACTCTCCTACGAATTTTCCGTCCATTCATTTGCTTTCATCTATTCCAATCCCCTGCACTATCCCACTGCGTGAGGTCCAAAAAGGATTGCCTCCCAAACCGTCGTAAAAATCTTCCCGACCTCCAATTTCCATACAACTTTCGCATCCTTTCAACTTTCTCCACCCTCCGCCTGGTGGTCTAAAAGCCTCGAATCACCTCACTTCCCTTTAATTTCCACTCTCCGCATCACCATCTCTCCTTTCACTCCCCCCTCTCTCTCTCATTCTACTTCACCATTCCCCATCCATTAGGATCGGCGACGGCGAGACAGCGATTAGTGCTCCGCAGAAGTCTGGTTTATTAGGGCTTTATCACCTCGGAGGCTACGATTGAGACTTTTGGCGCTTGTGGAGAGCCCACGCAATTCATGTACGGAAAGAAAAAAGAACCAAAGGTGCTTTAGCTTTCATTCATTCATTGTTTCTTCACGTGGAAGAAAATAGTGCACCCGTAGATACGTGTACGATAATGCGATTCATCACGAAACACGCATCACGATCACATATTTTACGGGTGCTGAGCGTGGAAAAAATATAACAGATGAGTCTGGCGGGAAGTGGAAACAAACTACTGGAAAAGAATGGCGCGGACAGGAAAGAGTCAGGAATAATTAAGTTTTCGTTGAGTTTGTTGAAGATCTTACAATATGTAGAGAACTTCTTAGAGAGGGAGAGAGAGGGAAAGTTTCGAAAACAATCCGAGGTGGTGCTGCTAATGATTGAAAGGTTTAAGAAGATGGATGACATAAGTTGTCGAAGAAATGCCAAAATGTTATATGCGTGAGTGTATAAAAAATATTTATAGAAATATATAATATATATAATATATATATATATATATATACATATATATATACATGTATATATGTGTGTATATATATATATATATATTAATATATGTATATATGTAAATATGTATAAAAAATCCTTAAAATGGAAAAGGCAGATGGGAGAGAATTCATGGATGGAATCGACGAATCCATTTCTAAAGATGAACTAGAGCAATGGTGGACTAGGTATGGTGGAAATTGAGTTGTAACTTTCTGGTTAGTAAAAAGGTTTTTTATGTTTTGCATAATTTGCCCCATTGTTGCTCTTTGGGTTGTCAGGATTTATTCGTAAGATGAAAAAAAAAGCTCTTGGAGGGGTCTTTAATCAATCACTCTTCTCGATCATTCTTGACATTTTCTTACTGTTAAGTGCGAGTATATGTAGGCAATGCCAATAGATTAATTGGAATTATCTTTAGGAAGTTTTGGTTTTTTTATGTTTCGGTTGGCCCTATGCTACAAAATTTCGCACTTTTGAAATAATGAGTGCTCACGGTCGAAATACAGTAATAATCGGCACCATTTAGAATATCGAATAGATACGACGGAAAATAAATTCTATTTTTGAAGCCCAGATATGTACGTGTAAGGTAAGAGTGATGTATTTATAGAAGTGAAGTCGTGGAAATGAGACTTTTATTTCTTCGACGTGTTGTTGCAACTGTATGCGAAAATGGTCATGCTTTATACGTATAGTAGTATATGTA
This sequence comes from Hetaerina titia, assembly GCA_037158775.1. Lineage (NCBI taxonomy): Eukaryota > Metazoa > Arthropoda > Insecta > Odonata > Calopterygidae > Hetaerina > Hetaerina titia. The sequence goes on from CM073778.1 coordinate 50,422,687, forward strand.
TAGTAAATAGCACACGTATGTTTCAATTCCTCACCCGCTGACCATCTAACATACACCCAATGATAGGAGCAAAGTGGTGAGTTAGCAGGTAGGTGTTTTACGGCGTGTGACCCTCCAGTGTTCGCCACTCGAGGCATGACGCGCCACAATACCTTGTTTATTGAAACGGACTGCTATTTGTGTGAGTTGTAACCAATTGTCATATTCAAATGAGAGATCATATGAAACTCATTAAGATAGTTCCCCTTGAATTCATCAAATAATAATCAACCTAATTCCGAGTTCATTTTGGTATATGTGCTAATTAAATGTCCTTCTGCCCCCTAGAAAATGTTTCACAAGGCCCTGTGCCAGCACACTGGGAAATTTTGATTTTGATAGGTCGTCCTTGTGACAACACGTAGTTCACAAATTAGATTTAACATTAAGGATTGCTGTTGATGCTGTAATACCATTTGGGTAAATTTTTATAATTTATCTGGCTATTTTATTAATTTTTTAATTAATTGGGTATATTTTTTAATTTAAATATTTTATTTTGAAGTTATCTGATGGATGCATTACTCTTTAACTTCTCAGTCTAATGTAAACAAAAAATACCGGGACCGTAAACTTGTTTCAAGTTTCCCGGTATTTTTTGTTTGCATTGATTCACGACCGTAGTTACGTTCCTTGTATATTCTCAGTCTAATGATACATAATTTACGTCTTTCATTTCGGAGTTTTGAGCGCCGCCACTCCACCTGGGATTTCGCTTCTGTTTAATCACTCCTGATGCTCTTTTCGCTGGAATTAAAATATTAATGTTTTCGTGCACACGCAGCAAATATTTGAAAGGTTTTGTTGCAAAAATGTATGCTGTATGCCCTGTACACCTAAGTTTAATTTTCAAATTTTCAATTTGCAAATTTCCATCTGCCAATTCGTCGGTTAATGCTGTATTAATGGTGTCCGTTTGTGACTGCTTAGATGGCTCATAAATAGTGAATTTCTTAAAGGTGATCATAAGATATTCTTTATTTTTCAATAAACTCGAACATTTCTTTTATAGAATTGAAATTTCACGAACATATGAACTCAATCGATGCGAAAAAGGCGGATTTAACAGACCTAGAGATTTTGCAGTAGTAGTAGTTAGTGACCTCTCGAGAGCAAATAGATTTTAGTCTGTATATTTCCGGGCATGTCTCTGCCGAATGATCCATTTTGTCGTATATTTTACGTAGCAACGAGATAGTGGTGCAGAGTTAAAAGGAGGAAATCCCTTCAACTATCGGATTTTCCAGAGAATAAGGTTAGAGTTGCTGCTCTGGTAGTATGGCTGACTCATGTATCTGCTGCCGCGCATCGGCATGCAATACGTGCCCTGCCGTGTGCGTCCGCACTGAAGTGGAATATAATGAAGTAAACGAGGAAGTCCGTCACGAAATTCACCTTTTGAGTGAGAATTGTGGAACTTCTGCTGCCGTTATAACGTTTTGGCGAATTTTAACGACCATAATAGTGCGGCTATTCTAAAATATTCAGTGTAAAATACTGCACCTTCTTTTGTCTAATATTTCAATAGTTCTGCTTTTGCGTCGCCAGACGCTTGTGCTTTGGATTGCGACGATTATTAAATCTTTCAAATTTTTTTACTACCTTGGATAATTAAAGACTACTTACCATAATGCCAGCTATTCCTTGTTGCAAGTAGGTTCTTAATTAGGTATGCCTATCGAATATTAATCCCACCAGCTTATTTATAAAATTCAAGGATTTGATTCCAAAAAAAGAAAGATTGGGTTAATTTTTATTAGTACGCAATTGACTTGATGCATGTTTTTGAGATAAATAATTTACTAATTTGCTACGGAAGGTGGTCTTGACACCATTTTGGCAAACAAAATAAACAAAAAGAAACAGGTAAAACTGCCAACACATAAAAATGACTCCACTCACTAACATTGTCGACATTTCACTTTTTCTGTCATACCTTATATTTTTTGACTCCAGGCCCAAAACTACTCCTTGATAAGTAATATAAAGAAGTCAGTTGTACCCAACCAATTCATGAACGTAATATAGTAGTTACCTATTACAATAATTGTTTATTTAGTTAGAGAAAATTAGTGAATTTTCTCCAACAACCAGATTTAAGAAAAAACAGTAAACAATGTATTTCTTTCTTATATCCCGGTTTTTTTCCAAGCCCTACAAGACTAGGTGAATATATGAGTCAACCTCCGTTGCTGGGGCCTATCATGTTAAACTTCGTGTTAGTGACTGTCCTGAAAAAATCTCGATGAAGTTACTGGTCGAGGCTGCAAAATTTAGGAATTAAAAATTTTATTTAATTTATATATTTAACAGTTAACTTTAAAACAGCTAAATTGGCCTTTAAAGTGGATTATTAACTAAGTGATCAATGTGTAAGAGACAACAAATAATTAAAAAAAACATACGAAGGATAAAATATGATTGAAAATTGTATTTCATACGGAAAAAAAGAAGTTACTTAGCGTTGAATAATTTCGCTCTACTGTTGCGCCCTAAGATGTATGAAGTTGCAAAATTTATTTATTTTCTAGTACCCTGCAAGCCACCGCTAGGGAGCATGGCAGGGGGTGAACACACATCATACTAATTTGAACCGAATGTTTTTACCCCTACCATGGACGGACAATGTTATTTTCTGATTCCTTATCGTTCGTGGAAAAAAATGACATCTTAAATCTAACTGTTGTACACTTAATCTTTCACATTTTAATAACATGATCTGACGTACCGTAGTACAATGGGGGAAATAATAAATTTTCAACATCTTTGCTAAAGAGACATCCTTCCAATTTATGCGATAGATTTAATCTGTGATTTAACCTTCACTCCGCGAGTGAGTCTTAGCCTAAATCCATTAATAGTTTTGATAAGCTACTCCGTTTGTCATAAAAACGTTTTGCAAATCTAAAAATTGTACAAAAATAAAAAGAAAGAAAGAATAGGAAAAATATCAGAAATCTCTCTATAGCTACATGGTCTTAGAAGAATACAGACTTTTTGGCTCAATAATACATGCGCATATGCTACAGTTTAGCGATACAAGACATAAATAACTCATTTATTCTCCATTGAATAGCATGATATATTTTCTCTCCGGAATGCTGGAAAATTCCCGTTTGTTGCTACACCTTCTATGTTATTATAGGCAAAAAGTGTGTGTGTGTTTATAGGTTATGTGAGTGTATAGCACTTGGAGCTGTCGTAGTATACTCATATCTTTACGTTCAGAGAGGAACATTATTTCTTCTCTGTCCAGAAACTGCGAATTATCGCAGAAATCATCGTGCATCAATGACTCGTGAGTTGTCCGCGCTTTCGTCCGAAACACGTCTCTTCAGGGGTCGGTCGTATAAAGGAATCATGTCTGGGTTTTGCGAATCCCGCCTGGCGCGAAAATTCCGGTCACAGAAGCCCCGACGGCGCATGCTGCACGAGCAAGGGACGGGCAGGGAGCATCGTGGGACGGGTAAGCGATGAAGGTCGAGGGAAAGAATAGGGGAAAGAAATACGGCGGAGAGAGGCGAGTCGGAGAGTTGTGCAGGGAGCGGGAGAAAGGCAGCAGAAGGTCTCGGGGTGGTTGAGAGTGGGGGTGTGGTATGTGATGTTAGGGAAGGAAGGGAGAAAGTGGGGGGAGAGTGAGAGAGGGAGAGAAGGGGGCGTGGCTCCATCAGCGATCTCGTCGGAGGGTGTGTGGCGATACTGTTGTGGGTGGCTGGGGAGGAGGATACTGGCGGAATGCGGGGGTGGGCAGGAGTGAAGATTGAGGGGGCGGCGGTGAGAGAAACCCCCATTCCACTAATTCAGTTAAGGTCGCCTGTCTGTGGCCGCGCTTAAGGTCTTTTTTCCTCCCTTCCTTTACCCCTTATTGGAGAGGATTAGGACGGAGGGGAAGGCGAGAAAAAAAAGGTGGTGTGATCTCAGAAGAGAAAGAGAGTACTTTTTCAGCGTGACACTTGTCGGTTATCGATATCTGATTTTCGGTATCGGAAGGGAAAGGTTTCTGCTTCAGGCGTCTTGATCGAACCCTTATGATTCAACCGAATCCGAAAGACGCTTCGAATGTGTTGTGTGTCGTCTGAGAATATTTTATCTTGTCAAAGAAAAATGGGTTCCTATTTAATGTTGGTGTGAGTTAGGTTTCAAGAAGATACGGCTTTTGCATGGCTTGCGTCTTGCTAGGAGTATCTATTCTTGCATGGAATGTTTCACCGAGCTGAAGAGCATGAGAGTAGATATTACCTTCTCTCTTACCGTAGAAGCCTGTCAACTATTCCATGTGCAGTTAGCTGCAGAAGGTGAATTTTGAAATATTTCAGCACATTTAATTTCAAGGGAATCTGTGTAACTTTTTTCTTGGTTACTTGTTGGCCCTTTTTACATTTTGAGCAAAAATTCACGTGCACTACACTACGAGTTACTTGTGGTTTCACCAGTTTCTTTTTATTTTATAGTCCCCGTAATGCGTTGCATTCTTCAAGAGCAGGTATAAATGACTCCATGTTATGTCACTGTTAATATTGATGTATCAGATGGGCATTCAAAGTTCCTTATGAATAACTCTCGGTTTGGGCGTTAAGACACTATCAGGCAACCAGTTAATTTAGTTTCAAGTTGAATCCTCTGACAAGGACTAAGCTGAAAGTTTATCAAGCAATATGAATGTGTTCCACTTTGGAAAGTTAAATACGGTGTAATAATATACAATTAATCAAGTTATGGAATGAATCGGCACATAATAATTAGAATGTTTCATTTTTGTTGCTAAAATTCGAAACTTTAACTTAAGTTGTTGACGATATTAGTGATAGTGCTCTTCAAATAACTTGATGAATAAGCCAGTCGAACCGGCGATTGGTCTTTTCATATTTGCGTAAGCTCAATACTTTTATGCATCTCTGTTGTGGTCAGATTACTTTGTGTTGCACCGTTGGAAAATTCCAGAATGCTTGGGAGCCTTTATGTATTTTGTCACGTCTTCCGGGCAAGTTTTATCATCGTTAACTTGACCTAAACTAACACCTGAACTTGTTCGCTCGTTCATGCAATGCTCCCATGATTTCTCGTGTGAAAAGTTATTCGTTGTTGAATAAATATGGTCGGTATCTGTTGCCTTAAGTAAATATTATGTCTTTTCAATATTGCATTATTGGATCTGTTTATTTATACAGAGGGTTATTTGATGTATAAATGTTGGGTTGATAATGTATCAGTTGTGTAATGTGTAAAATGTGTTGATTACATTTTAGAGGTGATTTCGTTTATTTTTACCAACTGAGCGTTGTTTCTGGTTGTACGAATATTTTTTTCTACGAAAGCATTAGTAAATAAATTAGTTACTTTCATTACACACTTTTACATTATTTCAAAAAAGTATTGATGTACTTAAAACTCTTTAAAACTAATTGCGTACCATTGGATATTAAGCAACCTAAGGATAGGTATATTATAATAATGGAACATCTCGTATATGAACGGAAGAGAAAAGTTGCACTAAGAGTTGAACTTTTTTATGTACGAGTTTTTTATGTCGTACGTTTGTGACATACAGGAAGTAATAATTGGCGGTAAGGGCTATCAAACTAGTTTTTTTTATTAGAGTGTTCGGAGAAATCGTTTAAGCTTAAGATGACATGCTCAAATATATACTCTTTATTTTACGTGTATCAGGGCTCTGTGATTTAGCTATTGCCGCTACTTAAGAAGGGAATTTTCTGCTTGTACCCTGTATACATGTGATTTCTCGAGTCATTGAACGTGACCTACAGAGGTATACTCCCACCGATGAAGTAGTGGACCGTATCATTGACGTTAAGGATCCAGATTCAAATTTAGGCCATGGCGGACTTTTATTCAGCGATATTTTGAAAGTTACTTGCTTGGAGAGTACTTCGAAAGGTACTCACCGTACCGGAACATTTAACAGAGGACCCATTGACGTCCTCTTTCCTTAAAAGCTAACTAATTTAAGTGACGTACTTCTTTTCCCTTAGTCCTCATTTTCTTCCGAAATGTTTCTGCTACTCTTCGTCGTATAGTGTGACGGGCAAGCGGAAGGAAAATGATAGTACCGGATGATAATGCAACAGAAATATTTTGGAATACAAGCAATTTGATGAATTCATCAAGACGACTTTTGAGTAATTCCTCCGCTTAACTAAAATAGATTTTCAATCGCACTCCTTATTTGTAACTTAGGGAGCAAAGCCTTATGAGAATTGATTATCAAGGGTAATTAAATCTCTATGTGTATTATCTATTGTATGAGAAATGCGTCCTCAGTAGTGGTTGAATAGATATAGCTCCACAGATTCTAATTTTATGGTTTCAGAATCAGTCAAAATAACATTAAGCATAATTGGTATGTCTTACCATTGGAAATGGACAGTACAAAATTAAATTTCCAGGGTTTAACTTTTTAAACCGAGAACATTTCATCGACGCCTCACGTGATTCAGTTCTTCGACGCATAGATTCCCATACCTCCATAAAGGATTGTAAGAGAATACGAGTCAAACCCTGCAGTCCATTACTTGGGCTTTGTCATTTAATTTTTGAAATTTGGACGTAAACTTGGTTGCGTGAGGATGGCTATTTACGAGAGACAAGAAATGTTCTATACTATCAATGTATATGCAGAAATTTAATCGGCCTTCTTTTAAGTTGATGTTTTTACGTAATCATTATGTTCACCTGCGATGCTCGTTTTAATATGTCTAAACCTTGTTTTCAATAACAAAAACCTATAATTATCTTATTCGTATGGTAATTGCGAGTTCAGATGAGACATTTGCGTAACTCATTTAAATGGTATAGGTTAAAATTCTTTCGGAATTATTTCCACACGGAATTTTGGCGAATGTATCTCATAAAATTTTAAATCAGTGACATGAATGTACAAAGCCTTGAAAGATTTACTTAAGCCTTCCTTTAAAGAATTTTTAAGCAAACCTATGAATTTAATTATATCCCATTTCCAAATAGTGCGACATATTTATGTGTCTGAATTCACGGTCGTTTCTTGGGCATTTAGACTTTAAATTAGGACTCAGTCGTTCTCAGCTTCATTCTAGGCTTTTTAAGTGATGTGGTACATCTTCGTTTAAAAGCAAGATGTCGTGCATTCAAAACTTGTTGTGATCTGTGTAAGCGTGACCCTTTGAAATCGTACTTCTAAAATAGCTTCATTATAAACCAGCAATCAATTTATGTTTATTCCGTTCCAAAGCAGTGTTTCCCGAGGGTGCAGTTCGCTTTGTATTCAAACAAGCCCGTCAGTCTCTAGGAGCTACGGAGCTTTCGTCGCTTGTGTGAAGTGGCGAAAGTTTCTTCGGCTTAATTGTCGGGGAGTTCTTCCCCTTGGAGGATGACTGCAGTTTGGGTCGGATCCATAACCGCATTTTTCACGCGTGAGTGAGCGGGTGCTCGCGCACTTTGAAGGATAAGATGCTCACCGGAGAGGAAACAACCGAATAAAGGAGTTAAAAAGCAATCGGGAGGGTTCTTGTTGAGATTACCCCGTCGAGCCGAACCCTAAGGGTCGGGCACGTGTAAAGGGTTTTAATCCAGCTCGTCGAGTTTTGTGCGATATTCCTCTGGATAAATATTGCAACATTGCTTTTGCGACCGTGCTAAGCTACTTACGTGAATGGTATGTGGCCCTCCTACCTTTCAAATGTGGGCACTAAAAATGATTGACCTTCACCTTTGTAAGGTGTTACATATTATGACAGGTGCTTTAAGAAAAGGGTCTGTAACCCTTTTTTGTCATGTATTGTCAAGTAGTCAATTTTTGACGAACCGCATGCCCCTGTCATTAGCCATCTACGATCACAAAGTCAGCATTTCCCTATAATTTATAAAAATGTGGATCTGGTCTAGGAAAAGAGGTGGCTGAACCTTGACCCAGAAACATTCGGGGTTTAGAGGAAGAAGTTAACGTAAGATTTGTTGGCGGTCCAGTAATCCCGGATTATTGTCCATTTATTCACAATTCAGGGAAGGAATTATAAACTTCATTTGTTACATTATTCCTTTATTTTCCAGTTTTGGGAAGTGGCAGTACTCTCCTTTAATTATTATACCGATCGAGTTTTAGCACGGAATACAACTGTGGAGAAATTGGCATTTTCTGTGTTTGAAAATGAACCATATTTTGCTTCAAACCAGAAGTTTTCATTGATTGGAGGGTTAAAATAATCATATGGATTTCTCCATATTTTTGCCATTTATGTTTTTAGACCCCGTATTTTAAATTTATATCAATTTCAATATTGTAATGTTGCGCATTTTATACGGATGCATTGCATTTTCTCTACTGTGGAAGTTATTAACATTTATTCAATTTTTATATTGCTTTCCTGCGTTTAAAATTTCATAAAAGTTAAGTTCTACGCGAAAAAGTTAATTTTCATGCGAAAAAAGTTAATATCTAAGACTCATCATCGATGAGTCTTAGGGATTAACTGGATTGCAAAACAATTTACCATTCATCTTTTGATATTCGCCCCCTTTCAATAGCTATTTGTTCCCCCCCAGTCAATATAATAGGGCATAGTATTATAGCACATTGACGGCGTAGAAACTATGCCAACATTCCTGTGCGTAGGCAAATTCTCTTCCCAAAGGGGCGTCTATATGTCCTAGAAAACCTTCTCGTCGTGCTGTTGACCTTGAATGATTTTTTTACTGGCAGGAGTGAACGTATATTGAGTATTCGAGTAAAAATCATCGAATGCTGTCTCAGTATTCTCTCTTGCCAAAAAAGCTGGATTTTATTTTGGGAATGAAAGCTATTTTCTGAGCTGGCGAAAATTCACGTAAAGAACCTTTTACTATACCATTTTTGAAAATATTTTATTGGCCAAAGCTCAGAAGATCATAGTTGGGAAGAATTAGCATGAGTAGAATTGCGAAATGTTTTTGGATGTGATCCTAGCAAAAATAAATCATCATATTTGTATTTTGAGTATTTTAGTCCAGTTCTATGTGAATAAATACATTTTAGACCGGGAAAATTAGGGAAATAAGAAAATTTGCAGGCACCACTGCCTATAGCGCTACAACTTCACCGCATATTGGGTTGTAACGCTATATTCAGATTGGACTACAACGTAATCATAAAGATAATAAACGAAATGGGGTGATTTTTGTGTACATGATACTCAAATACTATATTTTAAATGAGAGATACAAGGACTGAAAAGATAAAAAGACTGAAAATGGTAGATAATTGGGTTGAAGTGATCGTGTTGTTTGGAGGGACTACTTACTTATATACCCGAATGACCGATATATATGAACTATCGATTTAAAAAATATATATTTGAGAGTTGGGTGGAGTGATTTAGTTTTAAGTTAACTTATTTCGCAATTGTAAAAAAAAGCATTGTCGTAGGCTAATTAAAGGGAAATGGATAACGAAAACTAACGCTAGATG